>SEYY01011735.1:0-26822 GCA_009176605.1 Armadillidium nasatum | reverse complement strand
TAATGGTTTAAAACAACCAAAGATTTGAAAGTGGAAAACGTTTTACTGTGAAATTTATCACACTACTGACATATTTTCTTTTCCCAAAGTGAATATTAAATATAAAAATTTTATAAAAAAAAAATATATGATAAATCTCAAAAACCATTAAGGTCTCTTATCTATATTTTCTACCTGATAGGTATAGAGATTATAACTCCAGATTAGCACTAGGCAATAAGGCCCTAGCCGGCACCTGTGAGAATTATAAATAATTACCCCAGTGCCTCACCTCAGTTTAAATGATCTAAAAAATATATAAGAATTAATAATAATAATAATAAACACAAAGAATATAACCTACTTTTGAAAGGGTAATATGCCTTCTTGAGAATAACAACCTGTTTGAATAAGAATAACCTGTTTTTAATTATTGCCCGAAATGGGAACAATAGCTCATAAGACTTTTCATTAGCACAAGTGCACTCAATAATAATAATAATAAAAAAAAATTTAACATAGAAGAATAACATTAACGTATCTAAACAAATAAACATAATATCAATTCCCTTCACGCTCTCCAGTCTAGAACATGGCACATGCACATTAATTTGTGGATCCCAAGCACAGTCAAAATCAAACAGCATAACAGCAAGCAACAAGCAAGGTAAGACTATATTCCTCAGAGAATACTCCATGCAATCTGAAACGAGAAAAATATACTCGGCAGCAGCCAGCCCCTTACAATATATATATTATTATATATTATATATATATATATATATATATATATATATATATATATATATATATTATATTATATATATATATATATATATATGAGAGAGAGAAAGAGAAATGGAAATGTTGGAATATACATTGAAGAGATAAAAATCGCAAAAAAGTGAAAAATGTGATAATTGTACTTATTAAATTGCTTATATTTTTAAACCAAGAAAACCAAAAATAATTCATTAAAAAAATTAAAATATACATATATAACAATAATTCAGCAAAGTTGGAAAAAAATCGAAGATTAGGTTTTTTTTCAAAGTCAAGGTCAAGGTCACCAATAGGTCAAATTTTTTTATTTGACCTCCGAGGTCAAAATCATTTAAATAAATGTTGTACCGCTATTCAAGATCTTTTAAATGGTCTTTACACGATGCTTCTAAGTGCCATGAAGCCGAGATATTGTATTTTGACCTGACTACTCTCTGAAAATTGACATTTTTGCCAAAGTTTCAAAGGTCATATCTTCTGACCGTATTAGAGACCTGCAATAAACCTTTATTTTCTCAACAAGATCTGTTAGTGTCACTTTTTTTCAAATCGAAAGGGGTCAGGGTTTTTTGTCGGTTGAATACATGGAATACCCATATATATATATATATATATATATATATATATATATATATATATATATATATATATATATATATATATATATATATATATATATATATATATATATATACTTCCCTCTTTCGATATCTATACTTTTCTCTGTAGCCTTTACTCTGATTCCTTTCCGGTCATTCCATGACAGCTCTTGTAGACGGACAGCTTTCATCCATTAAATGTATTACTTAGTGGTATTCCTCAAGGATCTGTCCTATCCCCAACACTTTTTCTGTTTTTCATTAATGACCACCTCTCTGTTATTTCATCACCTATCCATTCCTATGCTAATGATTGCACCTTTTATTAATCATTTCAATTTGAGAGACACCCTTCCCAGCAGCAGATAGTGCGCAAGGAGCAAATAACCTCTGGTGTTTCTCGCATTTCATGTTGGGGCAGAGAAAACATGGTCATTTTCAATGCCTCAAGAACTCAGTTCCTCTATCTCTCAACTAGACACAATCTTCCACACATGAATACTTACATATATATATCTTCGAAAACACAAATTAAACCTTCTTCTGTCCTTAATATTCTCGGTGATTCTTTTTCTCGTGATCTTTCTTGGAAGAGCACATAACTTCTCTTTATTAACAAGCTTCTAAGAAGTTGGGTGTTCTGAGACACCTTCAGAATATCTTCAGCCACTGCAGTTGCTTTTTCTTTTATGGGGGTGTTATTCGCCCCTGATTTGAGCATGTCTCACACATCTAGGGTGGTTCTACTCATATAGCCCACTTTGAAAATGTGGAATCCAGGGCATTTCGTCTTATTACCTTCTTCGTTCTCACTAACTAGCAGATGTCTTTTTCTACCCGTTGAATTGTTGCGTCGCTCTCTTTCTACCATCGCTATAACAACGAACATTGTCCTCAGAACTCTCCAATCAAATACTTCTTCCATTGAAAAGAACTCTTGTAACACGCCTTTTTACACAGTCTCATTCTTTCTCTGTCCAAATTTCCAACCGTAGGCTGAACCGCTATGAATAGGCATATTTCGGCCTTTAACTAGACTCGGATTTTAAGTATTTCAGACTTTCGTCCTGACACTGGGATCATCATCTTCATCCTTCTGGCCTCCAAACCTTTTATTCCAGAGTTTTATAGAAATTTCTTTTCGGCTCAGTTGGTTTCATTCCTAGTCCTTGAATATTACAAGTTGAATATTAAAAGTTTTCCCTATTGTCAGTTTGATTAGCACCCTCTATCTGGACTTCAAAGCTTTCTCCTTCAATTCTCTAGAATATCATGTTTCTACGCGCGTAAGTTTACAAAGGCGGTCCTTGAGTTTATAAAATTAATTAAATTAAACGAGCAGGGTTGCAGTTGTCACCTTAGAAGCATGCAAAGAAAATATTCATATGAACTGCCAAATAATAATATATATATATATATATATATATATATATATATATATATATATATATATATATATATATATATATATATATATATATATATATATATATATATATATATATATATATATATATATATATATATATATATATATATATATGTAAAGGCAACTTTGCAATTTAAATTTTAATCCGTTGTTTGCAACAATTTAAATTTGGAGTTTTCCTTACAAACTATTTAATATATGCTTGAACAAGATTTTATTTCTTTATTTTATTATTTTGATAATGTATTTCACCCTCAGTTTTCCGCTGTGTTTCTGCACTGTTTTTATTAAATAGAAATGTTTAATATATTTTAGAAATTTCATATTTAATTACAAGAAAGGAAATAATATGATAATGCTATTTCTACTTTATGTAAATATTTTTCATATATGAATTTCTAAATCCTTATATATATATATATATATATATATATATATATATATATATATATATATATATATATATATATATTATATATATATATATATATATATATATATATATATATATATATATATATATATATATATATATATATATATATATATATATATATATATATATATATATATATATATATATATATATATATATATATATATATACAAGGAGCATCAGAGCAGCGATAAATAGGTCTTGGAAAAAGTAATGTTAATGCTGTTTACACCATTTCCCTGCAGAGATTCTTCGGGATGTTGGGGGGGCGGGGGTTATAATATTGAGACATGATTTTTTTATGACATTTGATACCAACATGATTATGATTTAAGAGTGGACAATGAGCGAAGGGCAATATATCAAAATAGGTATGAAAATAATCATGAAATTTGAATTACATATGCTATTGTGGTTTGTAGGGAGAGCATTTTTTAAGAAAGCGGGGAGAGTCATTTGTCAATCACAATTTAAAAAACTTTTAATAACAGTACAGTGAGTCTGGAGTGAACGATTTTTTACTAAATAGTTGAAATGAATCCAAAATTATAAAAGATTATTGGAACGCGATAAACAGACTTGATTTTAAATATACAATTCTATATATCGATTGACGAAGATTTGGAATCGATTCTTTTTCTTTGCTTTGGTTAGTTGACTTATAGTTAATTGCCTCTTGTATCATTTCACTCTTTGAAGCTTCTTTCATTGTTTTAATTGCTTTCTATGGAGTTTGCCTCCGTTTTAATTTTTTTTTACTTTATAACTTTTATAAATCTTAACTTTGGCTTGAAATGGGAAATTAGTACGAAAACGTTGCCAAATTTTTTTATTGTACTACTAGATTATATTATATATATATATATATATATATATATATATATATATATATATTATATATATATATATATATATATATATATATATATATATATATATATATATATATATATATATATATATATATATATATATATATATATATATATATATATATATATATATATATATATATATATATATATATATATATATATATATATATATATATATATATATATATATATATATATATATATATATATATATAATATGTGATATTATTATTTCAATAACCCTAACGTTCATATTAAGTTGTTTGTAAGCCTCTTAAATCATGAAATAGAAAACACTAAAAGCATAATCAGTTTCGGTATTGTAAACGTCTCTTTTGTATTACAGAGTTAATGAAAAGCAGAAGGAAATCGACGAAGAGATAAATTATTAAGATGATGGAGTAGAGGAGGAAGAATTTAAAGCTCTTCTTTAATGGTTTCTCAATAATGAACTTATCAAATTTTATAAAATAATATATATATATATATATATATATATATATATATATATATATATATATATATATATATATATATATATATATATATATATATATATATATATATATATATATATATATATATATATATATATATATATATATATATATATATATATATATATAATGGATATTTATCATACCTCGGAGAATTAAGAGGGGCGGATTCCAAAGATAATTATCCAATTTGCGGATGCAAATTTGGGAAGTTGCGGATGCAGTGATGTGGTTATGCAAATGAATTTGCATGCGGCTGTTTTCGGATGCATGCGGATTTTTTCATTAATTTTGCATGCAAATTTTAATGCTTTCATCCTTAATAATTATAATGTTAATTTTCCTCCTCTGGGTTACCACCTTAATATTTTATTAATGGATTAAATTAGGGATTAAAATTTTTAAAGTTTCCGAAAGAAAAGTTTTTATTGAAAGGAAAGTTTTGGCAATTCATTGCCCAAGAGGAGAGGAAGTTTCTAGGTAGTATATACCTAGGATCTCGAAGTGGGATCGAACCCGTGCCCTCAAGCACGTGAGTCAATCACCCTACCGTTCGAGCCACGGTAGACGGCGTGATAATAAATGGAAACGAAGTTTTGTACATTTCAAAAAAACATAAACTTTTAGTTAAACAATTGTTCTAATGGTATCAAAAAGGAATGCTACGTGGCAAATATTACGTAATATTAAATTCCAAAATAACAATATAGTTTAAGAAAATTAAATATAATGCCAAAAATGTAAAATGCAATAATTATCTAGTTATTTTAATAATCGGATTTTGAAAATAAAAAAAAAAAAAAAAATTTGTAATTTTATTAATTAATTAAAATGTTTAGTGGTATTCGAAACTCTACAGTCAAAGAAACTGAACATTCAAAAAAATGTAACCCAACGGAATTAAGTTACTTTAAGAAACAATATTCCAAAAGGTTTGGTGTTCTGAGGCGCCTTCGTAATTTTTTCCCCTTTATGAAGTACGGGTCACATATCTGGGATGGTACACTCGTACAGCTTTCTTTGAAAAGGTGGAGTCTAGTGCTTTTCGTTTTAACTTACGCTCTCATTAATTCTCTCTAGTCTCTGCCAGTCAAATAGTTGTCATTCTCTATACTTTCTCTATTACAACGGATACTGCTCTCCTGAACTCTCCCGTCTCATACCTCCTCCGCTGAGAAGGGCTCAAGCTACATGCTTTTCTACACAGGACCAGCATGGGAAACCACAGCGAGAGCAGAGAGAGAGGGAAGGTGCTTCACTGAAAGGGTAAAAACCCTACCTGGGAGTTTAAATAAAACTCAAGTACTGGCACTGAAACCAACGAGCAGATAAACATAATCTTTATAATCTTTTAGAGAACTCTAGGAGAGGGACTTTTAAGAGCAGTTGGAGAAATATGCTGGTCCCACTGACATGGTGAAAACCCTTCGAGGGATATATATATATATATATATATATATATATATATATATATATATATATATATATATATATATATATATATATATATATATATATATATATATATATATATATATATATATATATATATTTTTTTTTTTTTTTTTTTTTTTTTTTTTTTCACAGTTAAAAAATCTGGTATCGGTCATTTTTTGCCCATAACTAAAAATATGCCGATACTGTTGCTTCACTTCATCCCTACTTACAACCAAATAAATATAACAAAAAAATTCTAGGATTCAGATGGTTAAATTTTTATATGAAGAAAACTTTTGAGTTAATAAAATTAAAATAAGGAGATTAAAGGTTCTTATTTATTTTGAATGAAGATTTAAACAACAGCTGGTGAAATAAATGTTTCGCTTCATGACTTCATGAGCACATTAATATTGATATAAAATATTTTATTCAACCTTTTATTACTGAAAAAAAAAAAAAAAAGAGATGCAGAGAAATTTTTAAAAAATCATAGAGATGTTTCCAACACTGAAAAGCTGTCACAAAATTAAATAACTTTTAAAGCATCTTGTACTCCTCTGAAAAGAATCTTCAACTTCACGGGAAAGTCATTCGCCCTAATGTTGATTAATTGACAAAAATTATGAAACTCTAATGTTTGTGACATGCAACTATAACTAGAATTATGCTTTTAATTTTTTAACTTGAGAATAAAGAATTTAAAAAGGCTTACATAATTAATAAAAGCTTAATTATTTTCAAATACTTTTTACTAACTACTTTAGTATTTAAATATATTTAAATAGCAATAGTATAAAGAGAGTGACGCAACAAATCGACGAGCTGAAAGAGACTGGAGAGAATTAGTGAGAGCAGGAGAGTTGATAAGACGAAAAGACCTAGACTCCACCTTTTCGAGAAGAGTTGTAAAGAGAAGAGTTGTATGTGTAGAACCACTTAAGATGTTAGATGCATAATACATACAGGGACGAACAACACCCCTATAAAAAGCATGCAACTGGGGTAGAGTGAAGAAATCCTGAAGGCGCCTCAGAGCACCTAACCACTTAGAAGCTTGTTTAGAAAATGAAGTAATGTGGTGTTTTCAAGAAAAATCCGGAGAAAAAAAAAACACCGAGAATATTGGAGAGATGAAGGTTTGATTTGTGTTTTCGAAGATATCGTAGTTATGTGGAAGATTGTGTAGAGAAGAGAGATGGAGAAATTGAGTTATTGAGGCATTGAAAACAACAATGTTTTCTGTGCCCTAATTTGAAATAAGAGATACATCAGAGGTCAGCTGCTCCAAGGCCATCTTCCTTGCGTCCTCTAACTGCTGTTGGGAGGGGCACCTTTCAAACTGAAAGGAGTAATGAAGGGTGGAATCATCGACATAGGAGTGGATAGGAGAAGAAGTAACAGATAGAAAAAAAGTGTTAAGAGATAGGACAGAACCTTGAGGAGCACCACTATTAATAGATTTACAGGAAGAACGGTGGCCGTCTACAACAACTGCTATAAAACAACCAGAAAGGAAATTAGAGAGAAGGCTATATTCTGAAAGAGGGAAGATTAGAAATCAAACCTTTGTGTCAGATTCTATTGACAGCTTTCGATATGTCCAGCAGGACAGCAAAAGATTCATCGAAATGCCGAAGAGCGGAGGACCAAGAGTCAGAGAGAAGGGAAAGAAGATCACCAGTAGAGCGTTTCTTACGAAAGCCATACTGGCGATCAGAGATAAGATTAGAAAAATTGAGATGTTTCCAAATCTTCCTGTTAAGGATAGATTCGGAAACCTTAGAAAGAATGGAAGTTAAAGAAATAAGACGAAAGTTAGAGAGTTGAGAAGGGTCCCCCTTCTTCGGTCCAAGCTGAATGAGCACATGTTTCCAATGAGAAGGGAAAGTGGAAGTAGAAAGACAAAGACAAAATAGTTTACCAAGGCAGGGTGCAAGCTCGGAAGCACAAGTTTTGAAAACTACAGGAGGTATACCATCAGGACCGTATGCCTTCTTAGTGTTAAGCTCAGAGAGAGCAAAAATGACGTCTTTAGAAGAAATTATTTATGGCATAAATGAGTTGGAGGGAGGTGAAAGAGCAGGAATAGCTCCGGAATCGTCCAAGGTTGAGTTTGAGGCAAAGGTTTGAGCGAAGAGTTCAGCTTTAGAGGAAGGCAAAACGGCAATTGTACCGTCAGAAGATACTAAAGGTGGAAAAGAGGAAGAAGCAAAGTTAGAGTTGATATTTTAGAAAAATGTCAGAAAGGATGTGAGAATTTAGAACCAGAAAGATTGTTGCATTTTATAATGAGAAATGAGTTTTTAGTGTTACATAGAAGAGATTTTGCACGATTCCGGGATGAAATATAAGTTTCATAAGTTTGAAGACGATGGTAGTCCCTGAAGGCAGCATCCCTAAGGCGGATAGCGCGAGAACAAGCTGAGTTAAACCAAGGTTTAGTAGAAAGGGAAAGAATATGGAATGTACGCCTCCATGCCAGAGAGAATCACCTCGGTTATGCGCTTTGCACTCTCAGAGGAACCCCTCCTACAGAAACAGACCAATAGGCCGAAAATCAGTTATCTAGCTTATCCTTATATATATATATATATATATATATATATATATATATATATATATATATATATATATATATATATATATATATATATATATATATATATATATATATATATATATATATATATATATATATATATATATATATATATATATATATAGTATTAAACTCAGAGAGAGCAGGAATGACTATAAGAAATTCTAATTTGAGGCATAAATGAGTTGGAGGGGGTTGAAGGAGGATTTAGGTGCAAAAGTTTGAGCGATGAGTTCAGCTTTAGAAGAAGGTAAACCAGTAGTTGTGCAATTGAAAGATACTAAAGGAGGAAAAGAGGAAGAAGCAAAGTTAGAGTTGACATATTTTTGCAAAATTGAAAATTATAAGAGGACCTCCTGGTGCCCCAAGTAAAAATATTTCAACCAAATCTTTATGGGGCATCTGAAATCAAAACACAAAGATGAACATTCACTAGCAGAAGAGGAGCGGTCAAAAGAAAAAGAAAATATTGAAAAAACAAGAAGAAAAATCTTAATTTTCTTGTATTTTGTTTGATTTAATAAAACCAATAAAAAGTATAATTTGCAATTTTAACCCCAACAGATAAACCCCGGTATTCTCTGATTAGTCAGTTCCAGGGCCAGTAAAAATGGCTTGGGTTTGCCGAGGCTGGGACCAAGGCCTTAGTCAGTCCATAAATACAGAAATACTAAAGGCATACAGCAATATAAAATCATTATAATTTTCTTTAAAAATTGATTTTTAAGTAACATTTTCACAATAAAAAAACAGACAATGTAATAAATCATCAGTATCGAAATATTGATATTGCAAAAAAAAAAAAAAAAAAAAAAAAAAAAAAAAAAAAAAAAAAAAAAAAAAAAAAAAGGGGGGGGGGGAGAATTGAAGAAAATACTCTGTAGATTGAAATTATGCACTAAGACATCTAATTTAAAACTCCATTTGCAAAGGCAACATCCTGATATCTTTAAAATAGTAGGAGAAAAACAAATTAAGGTCACACCAGTTACCCAAAACCTTCTATTTCAAGATTTGTAACAAGTCAAAAGGTGAAAACATCAATGACAGCAGAAAAATTTAGAATGCATATTATCCAAATGGTTGTAAAGAAGGAGTACCCTTAAAATTCCTTTCCTCTCCAACATTTACTTGATTAAATGGGGAATTAGCCAAAAAGCTAGCAGTTTCTATGGAAAGGCATTATGTCAAAAAAATGGTGATACATGAAGCTGAAAGGCAGAAAAAAAGTGCTGAAACAAATGCTCCATGGGAAATTATTTTCCAAAAATGAATGCTTGTATTAAGACAGAGAATAAATTATTTTGCAATAAATATCAAACTAACCAACTCAAATAACGAAAAACAAAACGTTCTTTAGACATTCAAGAAACAAGCACAACATACATCAGAATTTATAAGAAATCTAGTTGAAGTTCTCAAAGAGTTTGAACTTACCAAAGAACAAGTTTTAGCAGTTGTAATGGATAATGCATCCAACATAATGCAATAGATAAACTCAATGTAGACCACTCTTAAATAGATATGAATTTAGATTGTGAATCCAAAATTTATATCACTGACCCAGAAAATTGTGAAGGTGGTTTAGAAACGGAATTCAATGAAGATGTGGAATCTGCTTTCGCTGCTGTAAAAATAGAACTCATGCAATGTGTAGTACATAAGTTAAAGCTCGGTAACAGAGAAGGTTTGAAAGGACATGTCCATACTCTTATAGCTAATGTACATTAAAATTAGTGTGAATGGATGAACACCAAAAGTTGAAGCTATATAAAAAAAAGTTCTTAATAATGAAGTATTACTTGCTGCAATCTATATTTCTCCTATGTATCAGATTATGCTGTACAGCTCAGTAGAGGAAAGATAACATTGATTAATATAGCAATTCAAATGGAGCAATATAATAATTAATGTAGGTAATGAACTTAATGTAAACCAACCTTCAACTTCATCATCCTCTTTAAATTTTGAGGATGAAACAGGTTATGAAGAGTTCTTTGATCTGAAAGCCAAATGCCATTGGACTGAATGAAAAACAAGAAGATAACAAAGATCTCTTACTGCTAAATTTAAGTTTGATAGAGCTAGTGCTTTGTTATGGAGAAAATAGATAGATCAACAAAGTTAATTAAATATCTTAAAGGTGATTCCACATTACCCAAAATAACTCAGAATATTGCTTATACAGTTACTTCAATGCCAACAACACAAGTTAGTGTGGAATGCCTATTTTCGGCCCTTTGTATAATTCGGTCACACTTATGAGCCTCAATGAAAGAGAATCCAGTTTAAGCCATACTGTTTCTTAAAACAAATTTGTTTTGAAAAAAATTAAAAGAATTGTTTATTTCTTATGATGAAGAGTATATTTAGTTTTACAAATTTTGTTGTATTGATTTTTAAAAAAATGGGACTTTGTATTGTGTGAGCAAAGTTGTGCCCAGCTCAAAACTATTGTATAAGAATGAGGTTTTGAGTCTCATTACTGCGGAACTGCATTTGGGCTGATGTTTCTGGGTGGCGGTAATACCTAAACATAATTGTATAAGAATTAAGAAAATCTTTAAACCAAAGATGGAGCTGGAGCCAGAGCTGAAACAAATTTCATCAGCTCCCCGCCAGCCCTGGTTTATAATGTCAAAAAAGATTCGGAAGAAACCATCAAAAGAAATTGAAAGGTTAGGGGGTGTCTTTGAGAGGTAAATTTTTAGAAGTTGAGTTTGTAACAAGGTGAATTCAACAAGCTAACAAATATACAAGTTAACACTACAGGTGTGAATTAGGGATGTACTGATAGTATCGGCCATTTTTTTGGTATCGGTATTGGTTAATATGACCAATACTTGGCCGATACTCCTTACTTTTTGGGTGAGGAATTATGAGAAACTTTTAGATTAAAAAATAAATCTAGTTTTGATATATAAAAGTTCTAATAAGGAATTCCTTAAGATAGGCCATAATATATATATATATATATATATATATATATATATATATATATATATATATATATATATATATATATATATATATATATATATATATATATATATATATATATATATATATATATATATTAGAGGAAGA
Organism: Armadillidium nasatum; assembly: GCA_009176605.1. Taxonomy (NCBI): domain Eukaryota; kingdom Metazoa; phylum Arthropoda; class Malacostraca; order Isopoda; family Armadillidiidae; genus Armadillidium; species Armadillidium nasatum. The sequence continues at coordinate 15,098 of SEYY01011735.1, read as the reverse complement.
GTTCCTGCATATGGAGTTCGCCATCCAGCTATGGATGCCAAGCATCCCATCAGGGATGGGAGTCAGGAAAAAGTAACTGACTCCGACTCCCGACTCTCGGATCGTAACTCGTAGTTAAATAATTGTTATTAAATTATTAATTAATTAAACATTTTTGATCATCCAATTTTCTTGCTTCATTATTATTGTTATTATTAAAATTATATTTCTTTGCGAAATAATTCCAAACCAAATTTCCAATATACGCTATTCGGACATGTGTAAAAAGGTAGCATATATATATATATATATATATATATATATATATATATATATATATATATATATATATATATATATATATATATATATATATATATATATATATATATATATATATATATATATATATATATATATATATATATATATATATATATGAGTGTGTGTGCGTGAGAGAGAGAGAGAGAGGAGAGAAAAAAAAATGATAAGACATTTTATAATTTTTTTTTAAATAATAAAAAGTCTTAAAAACTAAAAAGTTGGTGCAAACTATTTGAGTAGGAAAGGGAGTCGGTAGGTGTCGCTTAATTTAACCAACTCCGACTCTCCATCCTTGTTCAAAACATTTTTATTCCTAAAAGATAACATTTTAATTTATGAAATATACTTGGGCACAACCAAATATGAAATAAATGACTAAGTATTGGTTGTACAGGGATGTACAATCCTTAGTTGCCTAGCAATACACAAATGTTCTATCATATTACTGTACATTTCTTATAATAATTAAAGTATCGGTATCGGCACCTAAAAAAATAGAGTATCGGTATCGGCCTCTTTACTGGTATCGGTATATCTCTAGTGTGAATTACATTTGAAGTTTAAAGAAGCATAAAATAATTCAGGATGTGTTTGCATGCTGGAAAGAAATACTAAACAATGAAAAGATCTGGTAAATTTGCTTATATTGATAATGGCATCCCAACATTATGTGTATTTATCAGATCTTAAACTTAATGAAAATTATTTGAAGAAATTTTTTGTTGAAGCAAGTAAGGGGTGAGATGCTCCTTCAATGATTTATCTGCACATTTCAAACTATGAAATTGTTATCAAAAGCAATAGCAAGTAAAACCAGTCAATCAATACTGTAACTGAAGACAAATCTTTAACCAAGACTAGATTTTCAGTATTTATGGAAAACAAATTTTTTTGTGGTTGTGAATGTCTTCCATTACTAAATTTAAAAATTAATTTTAAAATTAAATTTTAGGAAACAGATACGAATGACAAATTAAAGAATATAAATTAAAAACTTTGAAAGATGTAGAAACTTTGGCAAGGAGGATACAACTGAGATACTTTAATCATATCTGGGAAATGTTCAGAAATCTGAAAGTTCACCTCTGACTTTCTCAAAATTATTTGATCAAATATCTTTTGATATAAAAGATAGTAAAGAGGGACCACTAGGATCATGAAAGGAAGATGAAAAGAAATGCAAGCAAGCAAGCAAGCATTATTTACATACATAAAAAAGTTACAGTATTATTTAAATTTACAATTATCATGAAATGATGACCATTTTGTGTGGTCAAAAACATTTATGAAAAAAAGAAAAGAAAAAGCATTTCCTTACAAATTTTAAAGTATTTATGGTTAGTACATAAATAGATTGTCCTGAAAATTTATAAATTTTGATGAATTTATAATTTTGCTTCATTGAAAATGATTACTCTCAATAAAGATTGGTTTTAATTTTACTTTTCTAGGAGAGGTTTTATGTTTATTATTAAAGAAAAACCATGAAAAAATTTTATAATAAAATTATTTCTGCTCCAGTTCTGGCTCAACCCCAAAACTTAAGAGGTGCACTGACTTCTCCCAAAACCTTACAAGCAGTTCTGCTTAATAGTCAGGGAATTACTCCAGACAAATGTTTTGAAGAGTAAATTCAAAACATTGCCAATATAAGGAATTAAGGTTTGAAGAATTAATGAAGAATTAAATAAATCTATTTTTCAGATTTATAAAAATGATAGGAAAAAAGATAAAAAAAAACAATATGAGAAGGGATGTATAGGAAACTAGAGAGTTCATGAAATAATCTGATCAATCATGTTTTCTTCTTAGATTTTTTTAAGCTGTTTATACATGTATACTCTTTTATCGCAATAAATATTTTCCTTATAAAGTAGACAATTTACATAAATTGGAAATAACTAACCTTTAAAAAAAATATAATATAATATTGTAAAATTACAGAAAAAAGAGAGAAGTGAAGATACTATAAAGACATTTGAAAAGTTAGCATTATACTTTTAAGTAAACGGGATGACAAATTTAAAGGTGAATAGTTGGAAAGTAGATGAGAAGTGGAAAAGTGGCAATTTCATTGGAATACCAGATAGTAGAGTATGGAAATAGATACACGAATAATAAATAGAACCATCATAATATACAATGTAAGGAAATACAAGGTAAAGAGTTGGTGATAGAGATTTACTGATCAGAACTATGCTTAATTTTTTATTCAAGTAATAATAATAATAATAATAATAATAATAATAATAATAATAATAATAATAATAATGTACTTACGAGCTTGATCAGTTGGATTCATGTATTTACCACTTTGTGGTATTGATGCTTCTCCTTTAAAATATGTCCTAGCAACTATAAGTTAGTTTTGACCCATATATCAGTATATAAATTGAATTTACATTAAAAGATCTGTAAGTAGAGAAAAAATTAATTGATACATAGTCATATGTAACATTTGTTTTATATTGTATTACTCAGAATCCTATAAATCAATCAATACCATAATTTGGACACAGTAATTAACTTAACTGATACACTACTAGGATAAGCATGAAGATATGGCGGTTACTTTGCAAGAAGCATCAAAAGTTCCATTAAAACAAAGTTTAACATGAAATAAGACAAAAAAAACTTCATTGGTTCATAGCCATAAAACTATAATCATTTACTATGAACAATAATATACTGGTAAAGAAATAATCTGGGGTAAAATTACTTAGCATTTTTCTTTATTATTTAAATGTGTTTAATGGTTTGCAAAACCATTTTTTCAAGTATATACTGTTATTTATATTATTAAAATATTACAATAATAACACAAAAAATATATCCTCCATTGACAGGTAGTTTTTCAGGAAAAAAAAAAAAAAAAAAAAAAAAAAAAAAAAAAAAAAAAAAAAAAAAAAAAAAAAAAAAAAAAAAAAAATAAAGGATTTACCTGAAAAAGATGGTAGATAAGGCTGAGATTGGAGAAAGCATGGAAGAGATGCAGATTAATAAGCAATCACCAACAAGAATAGAAATTGTTAAGGCAATTAAATTAATGAAGAATGGAAGAGTGGCAGGAATGGATGGAATAAAAATAGATATTGAAAGTGGGTTTGGAGAGCATATTGGAAAGGATAGAACAACTTTTTAAAATAATATGGAAAAAAGAAGTAATACAAGAAGAATGGAGAAGAAAGATAATAATAATGCTACCAGAAAAGGGGCATGTGACAATGTGGTATTTGGAGAGGCATAACAATGCTATCAGTTTCAGGGAACATATTTACTAAAATAATAATAGAATAAAGGAAAAGATAGAAGAAAGAATGAGAAAAGAGCAAGCATATTTTAGGAAAGGAAGAAGCTGTATAGATCAGATATTTATACTGAGAAACGTGATAGAACAGTATAACAAGTGGAAGAGGTTCATATTCATGGACTTAGTAGATTTTGAAAAAGCATGACAATCTACATAAGGAGACTTAAGAAACTTTTTGAGGAGAATGGAATACCAGTGAAAATGATAGGGCTGATCAAGATGTTTAATAGAGATTATGAATGAATTGTAGAAGTGGGGGAAGAGTTGTCAGAGGCATTTGGGGTGAGAAGTAGAGTAAGAAAGGGTTGCAACATGTAAGCAATGTTGTTCATTGTGGTAATTGGGTAATGAGAAGGATGGTGGAAGGGGGAGGGGACATTACAGGAAAATTCCTGAAAAAAAAAATTTAAAAATTTAATTCTCAGTTTTTTATGAAAATTTACAAATCGGGTTATTGCATGTTCCAAACACATTTTCTGAAATTTTTGTTTCCTATGACTAATACTTTTCGAATTATGGGGGGTTAAAGTTTGGGGGATTTGTCCCCACCCCTTCACTTTAAAAGCTTATAACCTTCCTGTCTTTCAACATAACACCATACACATATACAGTATATATATTTTTGAAATTGCATAAAGAGGCACATCTAGTGGAACTAATTTCTAGGATCTAGTTTTATGGTGAAAAAATTTACAGCTATATTCTTCATCGCTTGGAAGTTAAAACCCCAATTATTATTTTTGGTTAATAAACTACCAACATACTTTAAACAATTTAAGAAATAAAAATAGTATATAAGACAATATTAAGAAATAAAAATAGTACAAAAATTCTACTTATTTTCAAAATTGTATTACATTTTGGTACAGGCATAAAATGATGCTAAAATACAGCACCTGGAGTATATATTTATCATGGGCTTACAAGAAAATGTACTAAGCCCAAAAAAGTAGTTTCAAAATAAATCAGTTTTAAAGTTTGAAACATGTTTGTAATGGAATTAAGAATTTGTGACGATTTCATTACTATGGAACTATAAGGGAAAGGACATAGTTCATTTTCACTGTGCATAAAGCATAATTTATTGTACTTCTATCATTATATAACTCATTTTTGGAATTTTTGAACTTTAAACCTTTTCCTTGCAAGCCCCTGATATATATATATATATATATATATATATATATATATATATATATATATATATATATATATATATATATATATATATATATATATATATATATATATATATATATATGGACCGAATTGGGTCTCAGTCCCAGCCAACCCTGGCCACTTTTACTGATCCTGGCCCAGCCAATAATCAGAGAAAACTGAGGTTTACCTTCCAGGATTAAAATTGCAAAATTCTTAATTATGGATTAAATCAAACAAAATATAAGAATATTAAAGTCTTAAAGTTGAAGACCAAGACTATGATGTGGCTAAAAAATTTATTAATTAAGGCATATTCTTTAAAAATAGGGCAACAATTTTCAGTAATAGAAAAAATTACAAAATTGAAATTACAAAATGTCACTAATATGATGACATGGGTAAGTGAAGTAAGGGTGTTAAAGGATCAGATGGCTATACTAAGTGTAAATAGCAATATTTTTATGCAATATTTTGTTTGGCAAGGGATTTCAGAGAAAATAAAAAAAATTTTTTATGACTGTAAATAATGATGCCAAACCAGATCTAAATTAGGGATGTACCGATAGTATCGGTATCGGTAGTATCAGCCATTTTTTTTGGGGGTATCGGTATTGGTTAATAGGTTAAATGGCCGATACTCCTTACTTTTTGGATGAAGAATTATGAGAAACTTTTTGATTAAAAAATAAATCTAGTTTCGATATATAAAAGTTCTAATAAGGAATTCCTTAAGCTAGCCCATAATTCATCTTCCTAGTATATATATATATATATATATATATATATATATATATATATATATATATATATATATATATATATATATATATATATTAGGGATGGAGCGATACCAAAATTTTTACCAATACCTAAAAATACCTAAACCAATACCTAAAAATATACTGATACGTGCCGATACTACTACAGATACCGATACTTTACTCTTATCCGGAAATTTTGCTGATACCGATACTGGAAAGGTCGATACCGGTATCGGAAAAAATATGCCGATACTTCACTCCATCCCTATATATATATATATATATATATATATATATATATATATATATATATATATATATATATATAAGAGGGAAAAACCCTCAATTACCCAACGATATACGCTTGAATAGCCAGTGTGCATCTGTTGACACATTCATACAAAATTTCCCATTGTACATTGCAATCAGAAATAAAACATTCTGCAGAAATAGCAAATAATATAGCTGCCATAATTGACAATGTAGCTATTCACTATGAAGCAATAAACCTGCAAAACAACTTAACATTGTGGCCTCAGCTTTAGATAGAGTAAGATAACCTGGTTATAAAGTTAATATATAAAAGTCTATTTGAGACTTTTATATTATCTCTCCTCTATTTGAGACACACAAGAGCATTGAATAATAATACATGATGCATCACACTCCATTTGAACTATTTGTGAACCATAGCTAAAATGCCTAATAGATATTACATTGTAAATATAAAATAAATTGTAAATATTTCTTATTGCAGCTGCAGTCTGATTCTTGCTCATTGGGAGATGCAGTCCAAATATGGTTTGAGGTTCTTGAAGACCCAGTACTACAACCATACAATGCTCTCATTCAAGCAAGATTTGATGACTGGATCACACCATTTCAAATAGTAGCTTATGCTACACATCCCAAAGATCAAGGTGAGGAAAGAATTAAAAAGTCATCCACAATCCGGCCATCTCATTTCAACTTTTAGTTTTTATTTTTATATTTATAGTCTACTGTGTGGTAAAAGTAAAGCTATCAAATCAAAATCAAATAGCTTAAGTTTTGGGTTCACATTCAATTTTTTCTACAACAATTTTTCTTTAGTAAGAATTGGAAGTAGAGAAGATAAGAACAATATACAATGTCTGAAGGTCATAATTTTTATTTTACTTTTTACAGGTTCAAAACTATCTGCCCAACAGGAAGAAACTGTTTTGGAATGGTTGCAGGAGAGAAATTTGGATTACGTTGTTCAGTTTTGGAAATTTCAAATTGAAGACTCTGAAATTTTCCCACATTACATACTGACAGAGAACTTTACCAATGGCATGAGTGCTGCAAAATAGTGGAAGGTGGTTCACAAAAGGGTCACAAAATATGGAAAATTTTCACCAGATTTTTAACAATTGGCTATCACTCTGCAAGCTCTGCGGGTGTGGAGAGATTTTTCTCAACTTATGGCTTTATATATAACAAACTGAGAAACAATTCAGGCAATGAAAAGGATGAAAAATTAGTAAAATGTTACAAAATGTTGAAATCCAAGGATGAACATGATTGGCGAATTGTGATTTTCATATTGTGTTGGATACTAAATTAGTCTATTCTTAAACTCAGGTAGCCTACTTAGTAATTAAAGTATTAATGCATTAAACTGCATAAAAATAAGTTTGCAGGTTATATTTATCCTTCCCTTTGTGTGTGTCAAGACTTCAAGAGACAGAAATTCACTTATTTTTGTCATTAATATCAGCTAAATCAAGTAGCAAAAACCTGCTTCATGGCAAAGTGGGTTTTTTTGCCGGGTTACCCAGGCAGTGGGCTTTTCCAACCCTGATATATATATATATATATATATATATATATATATATATATATATATATATATATATATATATATATATATATATATATATATATATATATATATATATATATATATATATATAAAAAAATTTTTTTTTTTTTTTAATGGGGAAGTAAAAAAAAAATATAATGGCAACCCATTAATACTAAAGTATTACCTAAGCTTCTATAATAAACATAGATCTATGATATGGTAATAAAAACTGCAAAAGTAATCATAAAACAAAGCACTAACATTAACATGCTAAAGTAGACTTTAGCAAGGCTTTTGATAAGGTACCCCATGTTAGGCTGATGCAAAAGTTGTCGCAGTATGGTATAGATGGAATGGTACACAATTGGATTAAAGAGTGGTTAAAGAACAGAAGGCAGTGTGTATTACTTAATGGAAATAAGTCATTATGGGAAACGGTGAAGAGTGGGGTCCAACAGGGTTCTGTGCTGGTCTTAAATGTAAGGTTTCTAAGTTTGCAGATGATACCAAAGTGGTTACCTCAGTAAGGAATAATGATGGATGCATAAAGCTTCAAGGTGATCTAGATAGACTTCTTGGTTGGGCAGAGAGGTGGCAAATGAACTTTAATAGTAAAAATGTAAAGTTCTTCATGTAGGTTACTCAAATGAAGGATTTAATTATGAAATGAATGGGGAGTGGCTTGAGACTGTGGACCAAGAAAAGGATTTAGGTGTGATTATTAGCAGTAATCTGAAGGTGGGTGATCAATGTTTGGAAGCAAGGAATAGAGCTAATAAGATGTTAGGTATAATTAATCGCAATGTAGTTTACAAGAGCAAAGAGGTTATAAGCAAGCTATATAATAGCTATGTTAGGCCAGCATTAGAGATTGTGCACAGGTTTGGGCTCCTTATTTAAGAAAAGACATAGATATGCTGGAGAGAGTACAACGTCTAGCAACAAGGATGATTTCTGGCTTTGAAAATAAGAGCTATGAAGAGAGGTTGAAAGAGTTAGGAATGTTCTCGGTTAAAAGGAGATTTCTCAGAGGGGATATGATACAAGTTTACAAAATATTTGCATCTGAGAGTAATACAGAGACTGAAAATTCTCTATAGTGGACCGTGGAAGAGTAACTAGAGGACATAATAAGAAAATTAAAAAGAAGCCATGCCATCTTGATCTAAGAAAATATTCTTTCAGTAATAGAGTTGTTAATTTTTGGAATGACTTGCCACAAGAGATTGTTGACTGTGATTCTCTTGTCAAATTTAAAAAGGGGCTAGATAGATATATGGATGGTTTGGGTATTATATTGAATAATCTGACTAAGCCAAATCGGAGGGTATATATGAATTTTTAGATCAACAGATCAACCTATGACTAAGCCTAATGGCAGTTTTTTGTAGTGGGTGATGGTTCATTGAATATTGCATGTATAATGGGGTTTAGTTTTACTTTTATCTATGCATGAATGAACTGATAACTAGAGATGGAATAGACCTAGTCTTTCATGCATGTATTAGTATTGTTGTTGTTATTTGTTTGCACTGGGACAGTCTCGATAGGCCCTTGTGGCTTCTAACTGTCTCTATTTTCCTGTTCCTATGAAAGAACTGACAACCTTTATAGGACTATGTCGTTGTGTTATTGTGCGTATTGCTGCCATATTAAAAGATCTTGTAACATCACATTGAAGAAAAATAATTTTCATTAGTTTTAAATTTTTTTTTAATTAAAAAAAAATTTTTTTTTCATATAAAATTATTTGTTGTTTGCCGATTAACCATAAAAAAAATAAATCAGATCATTTCATTTTCATAGTTAGGCTCAGTAGGAAAAAAAATTCAGGCTCCCTTCACTAAAGTATTACCTAAGCTTCTATAATAAACATAGATCTATGATATGGTAATAAAAACAGCATAAGTAATCATAAAACAAAGCACTCCCTGTAAGATAAACAATGTTGGCTAATTTAAATATCGGCATCTACCAAGGGCAACATGAGCTAACTTTTGTATCACTAACCCAAAGAACATACACATACACACACATATATATATATATATATATATATATATATATATATATATATATATATATATATATATATATATATATATATATATATATATATATATATATATATATATATACTTAGCCAAATAATAATTATACATGTCGTAGGCAGCCAGTATTGGTTGAAGAGGGCAAGAAGGCTTTTGGACCTTCGGCAGTCCATAGAGAACTCCTAGTGATGAACCTGTACTCAACAGTTCTGAGAAGGACAGGTCACTGATGTTAAAGGAATCTCTGAGGAATTTTAGTTTTCTGTTGAGTTTGAATCAACGTTGAAGGTTCAGTGGTACATCTGATGAATTTTGTGTTGTCAGAGAGGATATGATTCATTTTATCCAAGTAGTCTTTTCTATTGAGTAGTGCAACACCCTTTCCTTTGTCAGGGTGGCAGATAACAAGATTTTTGTTTTTTGACAGGTTTTTTAATATGGGAAGATCATTTTTAGTGAAGAAGGGGTGATTGATTTTGTTTTTCTTACTGCAAAAATACTTGTGTGCAATGTTTCGTAATTCTTGGAGTACTTCTGAGAGCTGTCCTTGGTAGATAGGGAAGATTTTGAATAGGTTTGCTATTTTTTCAAAACTGAGAAAAAATTTGTAAAAAGAGATGCTCTTGTATGGGATTCCAAAGTTAAGGCCAAGGGAAAGTAAGAATTTTTTGACGATCAGATAATATGTGTGATGAATAATTGAACAATACATCATCTTTCTCATAATTCTTCACCCAAAAAGTAAGGAGTATCGGAGTATCGGCCAAGTATCAGCCATATTAACCAATACCAAACCGATACCCAAAAAATGGCCAATACAGATACTATCGTTACATCCTTATATCAATGATTCCAGATATCAATATTTCTATATATCGAAATGTCAGACAACTTCTTAATATTTACCTTTCATTTTTTAATTAAAAGACGATGGTGTTTCTAAGAGGATATGTGTGAAACTATTAATTTGCATTTCTTGTATAAAACTATTGAAGATGAAAGACAAAATATTGTTTTTTCAATCATTGCAGATTATAAAAATTTTTCAAATAATCACAATATAGTTATGCACTGAAAGAATAATAAGATTTTTTACAAAATTGTTGCTTCACAAGCCTTTTTTAAAAAATATTTTTTAAGTTATAAAAGTTTACAAAATTGAAAAACATCAAAGTTGCTAAAAATAGTACTTTTGTAAAATTCAAAAAAATGGGAGCATCTTGTATACAAGGTCATATATATAAATTTGGAGTTTTTAGTGTATAAAATAGTTTTCCTTCGCCCCAATTTACCTAAAAAACTACTGTATTTCAGATCATTCCATTTTCATAGTTTAGTATATTAGAAAAAAAATATTTTCAAGAACCCAGACTATTACCAAATATTCAATACTCACCAACCCATGAATGGTGGTGATATTTACTTTTCTGACCTAACATTTCATGTTTTAAAAAATATACAGCAAAAAAAAATTTCAGCACATTTTGTCATTATATTTTCAATATAGTGAAAATACATGTTGTGGTGAACTAAGCTATTGCCTATTTGACCATTTTTTGGTGGGGGAAGTTTGGGGAGTCATCATGAGGCTAAAAGGTTGAGAAATGCTATGTCACAGGTTTGGCATTAATACGCTGGAGGCAGTGCAGTACTGACCAAAACAAGAATGATTCTGGATTTGAATATAAGTTGCAAAGACTATTCTCAAGGAATTGGGAATGTTTTTTAACAGAGAAAGGTATCTTAGAAGAGATATGATTCAGGTTTTTGAAATGTTGATTTAAGTTCTGGTAACTGTTTAGTTCATGGTAGGAAATTAATATCTTTTAAACTGTAACATCTAAGAACAAAAATTAAATGAAAACCAATTACAGAGGCAATAATAAATAAAGCCTGAGAGAATTAAAAAAAAAAATCCTTAACTTATGAAGTAATTTTTATATTTAATGGGTTGGGGTAAAGGGGAAGAATCACTAATAAATACCTATCTTTTATCAAAAAATTTAAATTCTACTTTTCAGTTTTAAATTTTATTGGGGATAAGTTTCATTAAAACCTCTTTTTGCATTTGTGTTAGTAGATGTCATAGATATTCATTTAGTACCTTGAATTAAAAATTATCTTAAATTTAAAAATAAAAATTTAAAACTAAAATTATAATTGTTTATTAGAACACAGTGGGTTCACTGGAGCAAAATATTTTTTTTTTCATCACAATTTGAGAATGGTTCACCATAAGATATTGCTGATATTAACTCTCAACCTTCTGTCTCTTTTATTATAACACTTAGTCAATTTAATGACCTATGCAACATGCAAAATATATTTATCAAAAACGCAATTGCAACCTAAATGGACCGTACCAAAAAGATTGATCAAAAACTACAGCTATGGAATACAATATATAGTACAAGTCTTTGATTAGGCCAGCTATTTTCCCATACACATAACTGATAACCAAGCACTGAATTCATTACTGTAATCAGCTAATACAAACTTTTTCCAGTCCAAATTATTTACGAAATTACGAAGTATTTTTAAATCAACTTCAATATTTGTAATTTTTCTAGTTTTTATCCTAAAATTTTTATGACAATTAATATCCACCTTTTTACAATGAATAATATAAAAAAAAACAATAACAAGCAACTATTAAGAGTATGTAATTAGATGTTGCAAACAAGATACATTAGACGTGCGTTCGAATATTGTCAGGAAAAAGTAACATATGTCAACTATTAAAGAGTATATATATATATACATGCAAACCTAATATCGGGAGACATAGGTCCGAATTCTGATAGTAGAAACAACAACGAGCAACTATTAAAGGGTGTATGTAGTTTTTAAATCATCTATCAAGCTTTGATACTTTTCTAGCCTAAATAAGTATAATTTATGATAATGATACTAGGCCAGCTATTTTCCCATACACATAACTGATAACCAAGCACTGAATTCATTGCTGTAATCAGCTAATACAAACTTTTTCCAGTCCAAATTATTTACGAAATTACGAAGTATTTTTAAATCAACTTCAATATTTGTAATTTTTCTAGTTTTTATCCTAAAAATTTTTTGACAACTAATATCCATCTTTTTACAATGAATAATATAAAAACAATAACAAGCAACTATTAAGAGAGTATGTAATTAGATATTGCAAACATGATACATTAGAAGTGCGTTCGAATATTGTCAGGAAAAAGTAACATATGTCAACTATTAAAGGGTATATATATATATACATGCAAACCTAATATCGGGAGACATGGGTCTGAACACAATCTAAATGGTCTGAATCTACTGTATCAGCCAATACAAAATTTTCCTGATATATATATATGAGTCCAAATTATTTACGAAATTAAGAAGTATTTTTAAATCAACTATCAACATTTGTAATTTTTCTAGTTTTATCCTAAAAAAGTTTTGACAATTAATATCCATCTTGTTACAATGAATAATATAAAAAAAGTAATAACAAGCATCTATTAAGAGAGTATGTAATTAGATGTGCAAACATGATACAGTATTTTTTTTTTTTTCAATTTTTCCAGCAATGCAATGACAAAGATCATATGCTGGTGCTTCATTTAATTATAAAATTATCATCACTATTACCACTTCCAAACAACACCATTTTTACCACCAATATCTTATTTTCTTTATTTCATTTATTTTCATCTCTTCAAAATATTACAAATATTTATTTACTGTTTTTTAACATATAACCCCTTATCTGTTCTATCATAAGACAAACCTTAAAATTCTGTCAAAAGACAGGCTTCAAAATCCCGTCAAAAGACAGGCCTCAAAATTGTGTCAAAAGATAGGCTTCAAAATCCCGTCAAAAGACAGGCCTCAAAATCCCGTCAAAAGACAGGCCTCAAAATCCCGTCAAAAGACAGGCTCCAAAATTCTGTCAAAAGACAGGCTTCAAAATTCCATCAAAAGACAAGCTTCAAAAATTCCGTCAATAGACAACTATGTTCTGTCAAAAGACAACTTTTAAATTATTTCAATTTAATTATTTTTATAGTAAGAAAATATCTATTTTATTTTCATCTTAAATCAGAGCATATAATTTAGCTTTTTTTAAGAAAGTAATAATGATTTCACCAGGAAACAAAGAGGACAAAATTGTGGGAATGTCATATGGATTGCAAGTCTTCCACTCATTATACAGTAGACGTGCGTTTGAATATTGTCAGGAAAAAGTAACATATGTCAACTATTAAAGGGTATATATATATATACATGCAAACCTAATATCGGGAGACATGGGTCCGAATTCTGGTAGTAGAAACAACAACGAGCAACTATTAAAGGGTATATGTAGTTTTTAAATCATCTATCAAGCTTTGATACTTTTCTTGCCTAATAAGTATAATTTATGATAATGATACTATTAATCTTACAAATCATAATATTTTTCGAACTAATCGACTATCATACATATTGGTACCAGACTTTCTGTTGATTCAAATATATTGCAATAAATAATAGTCATAATAACATTTTCGAAATATATTGAATGTAATTTTAAATTTAATACTTTGTTTATTGCAAAAAGTTGGTATATAACATTATAAGTGATATATCATAAATTAAGAGAATATTTAAAATTAATGACCGAATAAAAGCAAAATTAAATTAATTATATAATAATACAAGCTATAATTTGATCTATATTAGAATGTGCCAAATGTAAAGGGACGATATTCCAGGATTTATGTGGCAACGTTCACAACGCAGTATTTTATAAAGTTGCTAAATACTTCAATAATAACATCAAATTAAAAGTAATAGAAGAATAAGTTGAAAGATTTTAGACTAAAAGGCTATAATAGAAATATCCTTCATGTTTTAGTGTATAATTCATATCGGTCACAATAACTATTTTACCTTCTATAATAATTAAAAAATTTTTATAGCGAAAATGCAAATACCAACTGATATGACGTCAATACAACTCACTATGACGTCATTAACGGACAAAATTTGCATCATTGTCGAGCTGCTTAAATGAAAAAATTTACGCAAAGAATCCCAATTTCCCTTCCAAAAGCAAAATATACAAAAAGCATTCCCGAATTCGATCAGTTTGGACCGCAAAAATCTTACCAAACAGCATGGAAATGCTCATTAATGCTCATTAAAAAAAAGAGGAGTTAACCAAAAGATCTATATTTGGTAAAATGTTTTTAGGCTACGTGAAAAATTAAATTTAAGAATTTCATAAAATTTTTTGTAAATCTTTAAAAGATTTTTAATTGTCCACTACAAAACTGAAAAAAATAATTTGATACATCAAATAATAAGAGAATTAGAGTGTCGCCAAAATAATGAATTTGAGGCACGTTCCCCGACCTTCCAAATTATCCTATATATATATATATATATATATATATATATATATATATATATATATATATATATATATATATATATATATATATATATATATATATATATATATATATATATATATATATATATATATATATATATATATATATATATATATATATATATATATATATATATATATATATATATATATATATATATATATATATATATATATATATATATATATATATATATATATATATATATATATATATATATATATATATATATATATATATATATATATATATATATATATATATATATAT
>SEYY01011734.1:60000-70006 GCA_009176605.1 Armadillidium nasatum | reverse complement strand
TGTAAATGTATTTTATTTTAATTGATTTAATAATTTGAATATTACTTTAAATATTATTTGAAAACTACTTTTTAATTAGCGACTATGATTCTCAGAGTCATTTTTCGGTTTAGTGAATTTTGAAAGAAGCCGGATGGAACCAATATAGAATATACACGTTAATAAGATAATTATAATAAGTTTGGTACTTGTTTTTGTGCTTTAATATCTAAGTGGTTTAATAATTAAAATATCTGATATATAATATTTTTCTGATATATTAAAAAAAGTTGTTAAATATTTATCAGCGAAACTTTGTGATAATATTATAATTCTTATGTGCCAAATGATTATAATGGAAGACTAAATCGTGATCTAGTTCACTTCAAGATAAAACAAAAAAAGACCGTACAAATCCATCATATATATATATATATATATATATATATATATATATATATATATATATATATATATATATATATATATATATATATATATATATATATATATATATATATATATATATATATATATATATATATATATATATATATATTCCTACCTGAAAGCCGGCGATTCCACTGATCTAAAAGGTAGTAAGTCAGCAGCTATCCATTTGGTTAGTGCCTTATCAATTTCCTCGCGACTTTTTTCAGGCAGTTGTTCTGTACTTCTCTTTTTTCTTTTTAAAGACTGCTTAGATTGCAAAAAATTTTCAATCGAAGAGGGACCTTTTCCTTTTTTAGATTCAATATTCTTAAAAATATCAGGATGGCATCTTAGACAGGTGTCTCCGCATATTAAATGGCTTTGGTAATAACTTTAGTTGGCAAATTTTTGCACTTCTTTTTACCTGCAGAAGTGTCTTGTTCAAAGCATGAATCAAGATCCTTTAAATTTTATGGTAAATGAAAGACTTCTTGATTTTCCAGTTTCTATTTGTGGATTTGTTTTTGCAGATACAGATTGAATCACTTCGAAATCATCAGACGTCTCACTTGATATATCAGTATATGTGCTCATAATGCTTAATTAAAAAATAATAACGGTACAGAAAAATTTATAGAAAAATATTAAGCTGCAATAATATATGTATATATATATATATATATATATATAATATATATATATATATATATATATATATATATATATATATATATATATATATATATATATATATATATATATATATATATATATATATGCAAAGTGTAATTCAAAGAGATATCTCATGTGTTATTACTTTATATGCACGTAAAACACACACAGCTGAAATAAAATGTGAAATTTTTATACGAGAAGGTCCCTTCAGATGGAACAAGGGAGGATGGGCAGAACCTTCCGATACGTATATAAATTCAAGAAACAACTGGCGGAAAAAGGCCGCTCCGCCACTTTTAAAGGGGAAAAAAATGCCAAGTACCCACCTTTGACGTGCCAGATTGAATAATTATAATTAATCAAATCGAATTTTTAATTAATTAGGAGATTAATATGAAAAAAAACTACTTAAGAAAACAAACCAAATGATGTGAAGAAAATGGTGTGAAAATACATAGAAACACCGTTATTTTGTTTTACAAATTTTCACTTTTAGTGAAAAGTTATTTATCAATGTTTTGGAAACAAAAATGACGGGAAGCTATGTGGCAAAAATATTACGTAATATTAATTAAAGATTGCATAACATTACGTAATGTTAATTAAAAATTACATAATTTAATTAATTAATTAACTAATTAAAAAAATTAATAGGTAAGTATAATAAGTTGTTCTATGCTATACAAAGAGTCAACTGTACAAATTTTACCAAAATCGGATCTGCAGATACAGAGATATAGAACATAAGCCAAAAAATATATTTAATTGAATTATTAATTAATTAATTGAAATTTTGCAAAATTAAAAATAATAAGGTGATGTCGGTCATACAGAAAATCTACAGTACAACTTTCGTGATATTCAGAACAGAACATTTAAAGAAATTGAAGCATTTTAAAAATGTAAGCCAATGGAATTAATTAAGCTAATTAATTAATTACTAATTGAAGGATCAGGTTTAAAATACAGACTTGGGATTTGTTCAAAGACTCAAGAACCTGAGAAAACATGAAATAGGATGGTGGGGGAAAATTCTAAAGTTGAATAATTTGTCCTTAAAAACAAATAGGTAAATTTGGTAGGCTAATCAAGGGTGCATATATATATATATATATATATATATATATATATATATATATATATATATATATATATATATATATATATATATATATATATATATATATATATATATATATATATATATATATATATATATATATATATATAAACTGAAGAGAAAAATTAACGCACCACTACAACAAACATCAATTGGAAGAAAACTGAAACATACAGAACGAGTAGTAACATTGTTAATATACAGCACATAGTTATACATAATGGGGATAATGTGGTGCCCCACAGTGGGAACCCCCGTAACCCTGACACATCGTGGCATATAACTAGGGGACGGTGCATACCTGCAGGGTTTATGTGCATGCCACCTGTCCCTGGCCATCAGTTCTCTTATTTATATATATATATATATATATATATATATATATATATATATATATATATATATATATATATATATATATATATATATATATATATATATATATATATATATATATATATATATATATATATATATATAGGCACAAGTCCTTTTGAGGGAATGGAAAATACCCCAAATCGTAGAAATGGAAAAGTAGTCGAATATATCATCACTCACGGGTCGGGGGTACGGGGGCATAGCCCCCCTTAGACATATGCTGGGTATAATACCCAAAATTTAATTTTTTAGCCCAAAAATTGTCGTAAAAAACATTTTTTTAAACATCTTACTTTGAACCCCAGTAAAAATTTTGTGGATCCTCAAACTGCACCTTACACCCAAAATATAGAGGCTACATGGAGTTTACTATAAATATAAAAATTATATAATATATATATATATATATTATATATATTTTTTTTATTATATTTTTTTTTTTTTTATATTATATATATATATATTTATAAATTATATATATATATATATATTATATTATATATATATAATATTATATATATATATATATATATATATATATATATATATATATATATATATATATATATATATATATATATATATATATATATATATATATATATATATATATATATATATATATATATATATATATATATAGGCCTGATCTATTAAACTGGTTCTCTTTCATTAAGGAACTATAAAGGACTGGAGTTCATATGTAAAGCATTTAAGGATAATTGGGCTGTTAAAGGATAATTAAGATTTTTTTCAATGTTTATTGCAGTAGTTCAGGATCATCTCTTCACCGGGTTTTAAAAATGTATGATGGCACCGCACCGCTACCTTATATATATATATATAGTATATAATATATATATATATATATATATATATATATATATATATATATATATATATATATATATATATATATATATATATATATCATTTTCTTGCCTTCAGAAATGGGAGTTGGTTTTGTTGTCGAAGTTGGGATGGGATTTGTCCCCAGTTACTGCAGGAGATTTTCTTGAACACCTTCTTATTAGGATTCCTACATCCTCAAGAGATAAACTAATGAGACGGCATGCCTCTACGTTTATCGCCCTTGCCGCTACAGGTAAGCTTACTGTATATAATATATATATATATATATATATATATATATATATATATATATATATATATATATATATATATATATATATATATATATATATATATATATATATATATATATATATATATATATATATATAATATAACTTCATTTATGAAACTTATTATTATTACTATTATTATTATTATCATCATTATTATTATTATTATTATTATTATTATTATTATTATTTCGTCATTCATTAAGCTGAAGCCATGAGTAAATCTAGCTTTATTTCTTCATTTTAATATTCTTTATCCAACTATATTACGTACCCAATGTTTGTGATTTCATAAATAGGTACGTGAGTGTTTTGGGTAAATTCGGGTGACGGGGATAAGCTTGGGTATAAATAAGAGATTGAAGATTACGTAATACCTTGGTAGTGGGTAGTAAGGATTACGGGTATTCTATCTATTCAGGGTGTTCTACTTTTTTGTTCTTCGCTTTCTGTGGGTATTATTTAGCAGCTTAGATTTTGGGGCGCACGTGCGATGGTTTTTGTCGCATATTTTTTTTATATATTTAATTTATTTTATTAATTTTTATTTAATAGAAAATGTATTTTTAATTTTGTATTAATTTAGAATGAATTAATATATTATATATTTATATATATACTTTTATTTGCAATGTTTATTTTTTTAATGTATGTTTAGAGATATGATATATATACTACTACTACTATATTTCACTAATAATAATAATAATAAATTAATATTATATTAAAATGAAATTTAGCACAATAACTTTATTTTTTTAATGAATTCCAATATTAAGATAATAATTGGAATGTATTTTTTAAAAGTTAACTCATCCATAGATAGATGTAATAATAATAATAATAATAATAATAATAATAATGAAAAATAATAATGATGATAATTTAATAACTAATAATGATTGATAATAATAATAATATTACCTTCAGTTTTTTGGGTTTGATTGAAAAGTTAAAGGAAAAAAAAAGTTAAACAAATAAATAAGAATCCGTGCTCTGGATTACCATAACCTTATTGGTCAGTGGCGGCAAGGGGAACCAGATGCCACGGTAGCAAATGGACCAATGATAGCGCTCCATTTTGGCAGATGGTACTTTCACGTACTAGAAAATCCAAATAACCTCTTTTTTTTCTATTGATAGTAGTCGTGTAGTAATGATAATAATAATAATTAATAGTAGCGTTGAATGGAGGGAGTGGGTGAGAGTTTTTAAAGGGACAAATTTAGATCTAGGAGAGAGAAAGTGTGTGTGTGTGTGTGTGTTCGAGTGAGAGAGAAAGAGGTTCCGGTTGTATTGATCGTGTTAGGGATTAAGTAAGCATTACTATCGATTTTTTGCGTATGGATTTATTATATCATTTGAAACGTTTGCGTGCGTTGGTTGGCTGGTCATCGCCAGATGCCTGTTCGATTTGGCTACATCGATCGTACCCTGTTGATATATTATCCGTATCTGATAGGGACAGAGTTAAAAAGGTAATTTCCTTATAGCTAATTGATATGATAAACTAATAATGATACAGTACAATGAACTACCATATATATATATATATATATATATATATATATATATATATATATATATATATATATATATATATATATATATATATATATATATATATATATATATATATATATATATATATATATATATATATATATATATATATATATATATATATAATATAATATATATATATATATATAAATATATATATATATATATATATATATATATATATATATATATATATATATATATAATATATATATATATATATATATATATATATATATATATATATATATATATATATATATATATATATATATATATATATATATATATATATATATATATATATATATATATATATATATATATATATATATATATATATATATATATATATATATATATATATATATATATATATATATATATATATAGGTGATATACTTTATTTGAATATTTTCCCATTGGTGCCCCATTTCCTCCCTGTAGTACCTCCTCCGGCTGCACAAATCTTAATATCAAAAGATTGTCGAGCCTAGACTTATTATGTTGTTGTTATTTTTTTTTTATTCTCTGATATCTCGCTTCTGATCTTTACCATGTATCATGCAGCCAGACATTATACATGAATTGTACATGATTTTTTTTTCTTTTCTTTTATAATGGTTACTTTTATTACGCATGGAAAATAGATCGTCTGAGCCTGGTTTAGTATCTAGAAAGGTATTCCTCTTTTTTTCTATTCTTTACATTTTTGGCAAATTAGATAGTAAAAACTGGGGTTAAAATGATAAAAAAAGGGTGTGTGTTTCTGTCTTTGATGGTTTAGTAGGGTTTGTGTTAAACCCTTCGAAGGCCGTCGGTAAGGGGCAAGAGGTAATGGAAGGGGATGAAAATTAGAATAAAAAATCCCCATGGCAGGAGATTTCAGTCAAAGGCACACATGACAAAAGGTCTTTGGTTTATTATGATGCCTTAGCCAGGCAGGAAAGGAGGAGGAAATTCAGTAGGTATAAAGATTTCCCTATTGTGCCTTCGGGAGGGAGGTTTTCAATAGAAAACTTGAGAATAATGTCGTGTGGGGGTCTTCAGAGAAGACGCAATCTGTATCACACCGTCTAGACAGCCTTTAGTCGCAGAGACGCTGTGCATGATGGAGATTTTTCTGTCTATAACGCCATCCTTTTGTGCTTTCTTTAAGGGAGGGGAAAAAAATATCTTAATTCTTTGATTCTGTCATCATAACTTACAATGACAAGATCTGTAAAAAACTTTTATTCATTTTTAATGAAAAACTGTTTACATATATATATATATATATATATATATATATATATATATATATATATATATATTATATATATATATATATATATATATATATATATATATATATATATATATATATATATATATATTAGACAGAGAGAGGATTCATAAATCTATTTTCATAGCCTTTAGACACCTGGAAATAATCTGAATGAATGCAATAGGATTACTTTCTGATGTTAATTTTCAAGTATATATATATATATATATATATATATATATATATATATATATATATATATATATATATATATATATATATATATATATATATATATATATATATATATATATATATATATATATATATATATATAAAGTTTTAAAGTAGTTTATTTATTTTTCATTAGATAAATTGGTTGATCTGTCTGTTTGACAGTATGGAGAGGGGGAGGGCGGAGGAGAGGAGAGAAATTTCTGTTCCTGTTCGAAACTCGTATTGATTAAAACTAATTGCAATTGACTTTAAATAAATTAGCCATAATCAAACGTGACTCCGTTTACATTTGTTGTGATATATATATATATATATATATATATATATATATATATATATATATATATATATATATATATATATATATATATATATATATATATATATATATATATATATATATATATATATATAATGAGAGAAAAAGATAGTATTATTAAGAACAAAATTTGAAGTGATTAGTATCCTATATTTTCAAGGACAATAAGAATAATGACTTGAGTATTTAAAATATCATTTTACTCTAGATAAGAGAGACATTTGTGCGTTTGTGTGTGTGTGTGTGTGTGTGATCAGTATTGTTTTTATTCTTGTAACCCATAATGAGACTGAGAGACATACCCTTACCAATGCTGAGTGAAAATAACCCTTGTTTTAGACAATCCATTTTCATTAGATATTTCTCACTCAGATCCTTTGACTGAATTTGAGCGGAGAAAAAGAATTTTTAAGTTTTTTTTTTTTTTTAGTATTAAAACAGTAGATGTGGGGGAGGGGGGCATTGGAGAACAATGACGGGGTGATATCCCCTATATTATTCATGCTTCCTGTCTAAAAAGATGAGGGTAATATGGGTATTTTATTTCTATATATATTATATATATATATATATATATATATATATATATATATATATATATATATATATATATATATAATATATATATATATATATATATATATATATATATATATATATATATAATATTGTTAGTAAGGTTAGTCAACCTTACATTCTTTTAAGTTGGAATTTACGGATATGTTTGCAGTTCTTGACCGTGACGTAGAAGCATCTGTAGATTCCTGCTGGAGAACATGAGTTTTAATAAACCTACCTTAATTATTTTTCTGCTGATTGAAAGTGTGGGTCGATGGGTCAGGGGTGATACGCCTGAGGAAGTGATAAAGGCTATATATATATATATATATATATATATATATATATATATATATATATATATATATATATATATATATATATATATATATATATATATATATATATATATATATATATATATATATATTTGATTTAGGTATTGTATTCTTGTCGCAGATGTGTTGTGCGCATGTGCGTATTCGAGTAGCTTTTTTTTCTGTTGCTGTGAAATTTTTAAGGTTTTGGTTGATCTAAGATGGCGAGACCGTTAGGAGACTTAGATGCGAATGATGGTTGAGATCCAGGTGCAACGACGGCAAACGTCACGAATGGTGGGTAGAGAACCTACCCACGAAGTCGATGGAGCATAGGCTATAGAATGGGCCTGTGAAGAAAAGAGACATTTTAGCAGAAATATTTTTTTCCCCTTTCTCCCTGTGAGTTGTTTTTCTTTTCATTCTTTCTTCTACCTTTTTTCCATTCTCCTTTTATTCCTCTCGAAAACTATCAATTATATAGGGAAGAATAACACCCAAGGTTTTATTTTCAGTTAGCTATTATTTTTATTGAGGTTACGTCGTTGGGAATCTAGGGAAGTAGAGGTAGCAGGGATTTGGAAATTCCTTAAAAAATACTTATTTAAATTTTGAACTTATTGTCACAAATCTTGAATTTAACTTTTTGTTTATGTAACCTGTGATTACATAAACATTTTTGCTTTCTTTTATTTGTTGCAAGTATCTATAAAATAAATCTTTTAAAAATTGCCTGTTTTCTGTATACATTATTTTTTTTATAACTATTTTTTTTTATTTAGTGTGGTCTAAAATGTTTCATTGAGTGGGCAAGGACCACCTCTAATGCATTTCCGTTTTATTCTTAGTCATCTATTATGGAGATTTTCATCAGTTTTCTTTCTCATTCTACTTCGTTCAAGAGGGTTTGAAGAAGGAAGAGGAACTCTTTTTAAAATAGTTCCCTTCGTCGATTGCCAATTCGATGCTTTAAAGCAGAAGAAGCAATTCTCTTCTCTTATTGTGCATTTTATGATTTGTATTGTAGGGTAGGACGATGGCCAATTGAAACTTAAAAAGGCTTTTGGTTTCCTTGCTTCCTGTTTCAAGCATTCAAGCTCTTTTTTCTGAAGCTAGACCAGAACTAATGAAAGCAGAACGCAAGCACTGATATTTCCCTTTGTGGAAAGGCTTTTTTTGCTTGTATTATGCTTTTACAAAGAAAGGTATTAAAGTAGCTTTCGAGGACCTCTACTTTTTTTTAAGCCTTAGTCGTCAAGCATGAAGAGCGACGGAATTGTCTGCCTATGCTTTTGCATATTACTCAGAAGAGCATTCATTCTTTTATATTCTCAATCGGGTCGATGTAAAATGTAAATTTCTTCTTCAGAATAGATATACATATATATTCTATTGTGTATCAAAGGGGGAGAAGCCCAATTTAAGTAAGCGTTGTTAGAATCTGTAATAATCTGTACTTAAATACTGGTTACCTTCTCTTAAGAGAGCACAGCTGCCATACCCCTTTTAGTTTTTTTCCTGGATATTATATATATATATATATATATATATATATATATATATATATATATATATATATATATATATATATATATATATATATATATATATATATATATATATATATATATATATATATATATATATAAATAGGAGGGTGCTTTCCTTTCACAGTGGGATTTTATTGTTTATTTTGCTTCAAATAAAAATATCAGGTAATATGAAAGTCATTGATTTATCTGGACATTCTCTTTTGGGGGTGACATTTGGGAAGGACTCATAACTGATTGACTGTTTGGTTGTTTCCTTGAGTGGTTAATCCTCTCGTCCCCCTCCCTTCTACCCCCCCCCCACCACTCTCCAACAACCACTGTTGGTGTCTGGTTACGCAATAACTTTATATGTTACTGCAGTAGTGGTTGCAGTTTTCTCTCTCTTAACAACAAGGGTAGAGTTTTTGTCTTTCGTCGCTACGCAACGAACTGCGTGTGTGCTTTGCCCTTAAATCCTTTCTAG
>SEYY01011734.1:37500-45000 GCA_009176605.1 Armadillidium nasatum | reverse complement strand
TGGCCTTGGTGTTATTTTTTATCTTTGCATGAGTAAACTGATAACTAGGATAGGACAGACCTAGTCTTTGTGCATGTATTAGTATTGATAGTTAATATTTGTTTGGACTGGGACAGTCTCGATAGGGGTTCTAAGCACTCTCCTATGGATTCTAGTTATAGGTATCAATTTGCTACAGTGATTTGAAGCAGAAGAGCTTGAAAACTGTTCTACTATGCTTTATTTTGTTGGGAGGTTGAGTGGCTCAGTGGTAAATCCTTCTGTACATTGTCTAATGGTGACGCTGTTGTCAATGGATTCGAATCCCATAGAAAGATGATATAGATAGATAGATAGTTATAGTCATATGATATATGAAGCTTATTTCAAACAAAAAAAATTTCAAATAATAATAATAATAATAATAATAATAATAATAATAATAATAATAATAATAAAAGAGTTTACTCTTGTTATCGTTGCTATTGGTGTTGGTGGTGGTGTTGTTGCTGCTGTCATTACTGATGTTATATTGTTCAATCTATAAATGCTGGTTCTGTTACGGTTAGTATTGCTGTTGTTGCTTCTTTGCTGCTTTTATTACTATTGTTTTTATTGTTGTTGTTGCACTGCAAAAATTGTCCTAACGAATCGTTGGGACAAGTGGCAAAAATGTTACAACAAAATTTTCTGTTATTTTCTCATTAGAAAATAAATTTGTGAAACGACTTTCTTATACTTAACATGTCTTTTCGCTATTGAAAATTCTACTGTGACATTTTTGCCACTTGTCCCAACGATTCGTTAGGACAATTTTTGCAGTGTGCTTTGTAGTTGGTGATGTTTCTGTCGTTATTACTGCTATTGTGTTTCTGTTGTTGTTGTTGTTGTTGTTGTTGTTATTGTTGTTGTTGTTGTTGTTGTTGTTGTTATTGCTGTTATAGTTGCTGTTATTTCTACTACACAAAGGAATGTAATTTTGTCCTATATGGTTCCATTTTTACCTGAAGATTCTATTTCCTATTATTGAATCTCGTAACGCAAACGAAAACGCCACAAAATATATATATATATATATATATATATATATATATATATATATATATATATATATATATATATATATATATATATATATATATATATATATATATATATATATATATATATATATATATATATATATATATATATATATATATATATATATATATATATATATATATATATATATATAAATATATATTATAAAAATATTAGTATATATATAATATATTATAGTATATATATATATATATATATATATATATATATATATATATATATATATATATATATATATATATATATATATATATATATATATATATATATATATATATATATATATATATATATATATATATATATATATATATATATATATATATAAACGATAAAAGATTTAAAAAAAATATATATATATATAAACACGTTTTTTTTTATTTTTTATTAAAAAATAATAGACCAAAAAAAAAAAAAAAGGAAAAAAATCAGTTTCAAGAAAAAACGTGAAAAAGAAAAAGGAAAAAAAAAATTCTTTTCACAAAATATTATAAAGAAATAACTGAAAGGAAAGAAGATTAAAATAAATGGAATGAAAAATATAAATAAGAAGCTTTACTAACACAGCAACAAAACTAAACAATGAAAAAGGAAAAAAAAAAAATTCCCCCTCCCCCAACGAAAAAAAAAAAAATTTGAAAGGAAACATTGAAGGACATACACACACACATATAAACATACACACATACACATACACACACATATAAACATACACACATACACATACACATACATACAAATATATAAGAAATGAAGTGAAAAAAACCATCGTATGGAAACGACTAAAATAAAAAGAAATAGAAGAAAGTAAAGGGAAAAAATATTGAGGTAGATATAGTAAGTCAGGAAATAAAGAGAGAGAGAGAGAGAGAGAGAGAGAGAGAGAGAGAGAAATATAAAATATAAAATAAAGAAAAAAATATAGAGGTAGATATAGTAAGTCAGGGAATAAAGAGAGAGAGAGAGAGAGAGAGAGAGAGAGAGAGAGAGAAGAGAGAGAGAGAGAGAGAGAGAGAGAGAGAGAGAGAAAATACCTGGAAGGGAACACGTGCTCCTTTAAAGAAGCAGTTGTTTTTGAGAGACTCTCGCCTAATAACAATAATACTAAGAAGGTAAAAAGAAATATAGAAGACGGGCTGCAAGACGGTATCACTGTCCACCAGGCTTTCTTTGGTACATCTGTTCCATAAGATGGTTATTAATGAGGGCTTTACCCTCTCTCTCTTCCTTTCTTTCTCTCTCTCTCACTCACTCTCTCTCTTTCTCTCTTTATTCTCTGACTTACTATATCTACCTCTATATTTTTTTCTTTATTTTATATTTTATATTTTAACTTTACCAACTCTCTCTCTCTCTCTCTCTCTCTCTCTCTCTCTCTCTCATCTATATATATATATATATATATATATATATATATATATATATATATATATATATATATATATATATATATATATATATATATATATATATATATATATATATATATATATATATATATATATATATATATATATATATATATATATATCTATATGCTATATCCAATGTCCCATTATTAATGTCCCCAGTGAATTCCACCTTCAATACAAGCTCAGATTGCTTTTTATTGGGAACCAGACTCTGGTATTGAGGGACTATTTTTTACGTATTTTTCAAAGTATTCTGGTTACGTATATCGTATTAACCCCTCCTCCTCTCCCCCAGTACGACCCACCCTAGTTTTTTTTTTTTTTTTTTTTTTTTTTTTTTTGTAATGCTTGGAATTTTTTTATGTTCAATTTAAGACTTTACTCATTTACTATTTCATTTTTTGCACATTTAATTCTTATTATTATTATTATTATTATTATTATTATTATTATTATTATTATTATTATTATTGTTATTATTATTATTAAATGGCGATGTTAGTAGTAATATTATTATAATTATGATTATTAATTATTTATTATTATTATTATTATTATTATTATTATTATTATTATTATTATTATTATTATTATTATTATTATTATTATTATTATTATTATTATTATTATTATTAGTAGTAGTAGTAGTAGTAGTAGTAGTAGTAGTAGTAGAAGTATTAGTGATAATAAACATCTTTAAAAATTTGTTGAAGAAAGCATTAAATGCTATAAAATGTTATAAAAAAATATTATAAATAAAATAATATTAAAATCCTTTTTTTTTGGGGGGGGAAACATCATTAAAAATTTATAAAACCTGAAATATATACTAATTATTAACTATTAGTACTAATTTTTACAACTAGAGTCCCATAAATATCTTTTACGATGAATTTTTTAAAAACTTTCTTCCCCTTTTTTATATAATGAATTTTTTTTTTTTTATTTTTTTTTTTATTTTTTTATTTTTTTAAGAACCATCTCAAATGCTTTCTTCAAATCCCGTCAGCAAACTAATTTATAAAAATAAGATCGAAAAACTTAGCTTCCAATCTGGCAGCTCGATCTAAAAACTTAGCTTCCAATCTGGCAACTCGACCGTCAATATGGCGCTCCCAAATATGCCCCAAGAAAACTCTAAGACGAAAACTAAGCCATCTGGTCTATATCAACACTTCTTAGGCACACGATATCATGATAAATTTCTTACTCATCCATCCACTGAAAGGAAAAAAAAAATATTAAACGTTTTTTAAAAAAGAAAGCTTCCTTTACCACTATTTTTCTTCTGTTATTTTTGTATAAAATGTTTTAAAACTGTGTGAGATCAGTCCTGGAGCAAAGAACGGTTCATAGTCATTTGGTCGATGGTGTTTTGAAGATATTTTTTTCCTTTACCAACCTTTCTAGTACCTGGGTTGTGTTTTCATTAGCAAAGCATCATATTATATTAATAGCCCCATTTATGTATATATATATATATATATATATATATATATATATATATATATATATATATATATATATATATATATATATATATATATATATATATATATATATATATATATATATATATATATATATATATATATATATATATATATATATATCTAGTAACTTTATAGCCAAACGGGATTTTGATTTGCAGCGCAAATCACTCCGCTCAAATTGACCTCACGCTCTTTCCTGACACCATTTTGGGGGGCTCAACCCATTCTAATTGGACTCACCTTCGTCTGTCCATAAAATTCTAGATGTTTCTTTTTTCATTCATCTTGTAATGATCGCATTGCTTCCTTCATTATAAGAAAGCTCCTAAGAGGTTCGGGGTTCTAACGCTCCTTCAGAATTTCTTCACGCCATTCCAGCTGCTTTCTCTTTATAAAAGTGTAGTTCTTGCCTGTGTGAAGTATGCTTCACACAACTAGGGTGGTTCCTCTCACACAGTTCTTCTTGAAACGGTATAGTCCATGGATTTTAGTCTTTTCAATTCTTCCGCTCTCACCGACTCTCTGCAATCTCTTTCACCCAGTTGAACTATTATGTTACTCTCCTTTATATACTTTAGCCATTATAACGAACACTGCTCTTCTGAACTTTCCAGTCGCATACCTCCTCCTTCAGGAAGAACTCTTGAAACATGTTTTTCCATAAAGTTTCTTCCTTTCTCTGTCCAGTTCCTTGGATCCTAGATTTTACTGCTTTGCTCAATCTTACATGTACCCCCACTAGTACATTCTGGAATATCCCTATTTTATATATTTCTAACGTCATTTGATTTGTACACTTTGAAGCGCCGTGTATCAAGACATGTTGGCCTTTAATTTGTTCCTGGTTTAGATTTTTTCTGGTGAAACTTACGTAGGTTTCCGGTCTTCATCCACCAGATATATATATATATATATATATATATATATATATATATATATATATATATATATATATATATATATATATATATATATATATATATATATATATATATATATATATATATATATATATATATATATATTCATAATTAATATTTAGCTTCCTAAGAAACACAAACAGATAAAACAAAAAAAAAAAAATATAAAATGTATATAAATTCATTAATTACCCACAAGACGGCAGCACCTCTACCTTGACTCGTGTTATATAAATTATAACCATTACTAATTATTATTAAAGAAAAAATAAAATGGTCAATAACAGTGGGCAGACTCGTTGAGCACAAGGGCATCCCTTTCTTCAATTTCTCCTTAGCCTCAATTTACTTTAATATTATTATTATTAAAAAATAAAGAGGAAAAAAATATTAATAACTTCCTTTTTAATTTCAAGAACCATTCATTTTCTTCAAGAAAGGGACCTAATTTAAATTCGATGTATTTTTTCGCGCGCAAAAATTATTTCTTTTTATCTCAGGAACAAAGAAAAGAGGTTTACAAACCTACGTCATTTAGGATGCTATCTTTTTTTTTTTTTTTTTTTTCAAAAATCTTCAGGAAATAGGTGTGTTTATCGAAGACAAATTTTAATAACTGTTCAATTGAGGAAGGATGCTGTATATCTGCCGGTGAAATAAATTGGAAGTATATATAATATATATATATATATATATATATATATATATATATATATATATATATATATATATATATATATATATATATATATATATATATATATATATATATATATATATATATATATATATATATATATATATATATATATATATATATATATATATATATATATATATATATATATATATATATATATATATATATATATATATATATATATATATATATATATATATATATATATATATATATATATATATATATATATATATATATATATATATATATGGTACTGACCACTCACTTCTGTGACACATAAGGTGTCGACCACATTTCCCCAAACTGTGGCCAAGTTACGTAAATCATATGGTGACCTTATTCCTATAATGGCATTCCAACTTCTTTTACAGACAGTCACAAGGTTATTTATTTTAACCATATTTTCAAACACACAAAAACATACGGTACAAACACAATATTTTAACATCCGTGAACTTAATATCGGATACAGATATTTCA
The DNA here is from genome assembly GCA_009176605.1 of Armadillidium nasatum. Classification (NCBI taxonomy): domain Eukaryota; kingdom Metazoa; phylum Arthropoda; class Malacostraca; order Isopoda; family Armadillidiidae; genus Armadillidium; species Armadillidium nasatum. The sequence continues at coordinate 38,909 of SEYY01011734.1, read as the reverse complement.
CTTATATTTCCAAGGAAAAAAAGGCAGCAGATGTTAATGAAAATGTAGACACAGATATGCAGAACAATACTGATGGAGAACCAACTCTTCAGAACAGTTCAGATGCAGATATTTATAATTATGCGAATGTTCCGCGTACGCAGAAACTTATGCAGATATTCGTGACGTCACAATAGCACTGCATTTAGACCCTTCACATTTTTCGATTAAATCGAATAATAATTAATCGATTAGCAAATATTAATACTGAAAATTAACTATTTGGTTCATTATACTGTTCATATAATATTCATCTCTATTGATCATTATTGGTATAGTACTTATAACATGAACTCACATTTAAAATATGTATTGTACTACATGAAATGAACCCAGATTTTAATTTAGATTACTAATTAATTATTCATATTAGTGCACTCAGAGGAATATATATATATATATATATATATATATATATATATATATATATATATATATATATATATATATATATATATATATATATATATATATATATATATATATATATATATATATATATATATATATATATATATATATTTTTTTTTTTTTTTTTTTTTTTTTTTTTTTTTTTTTTTTTTTTTTTTTGAAAAAAAAATAAATTTGGTTGATATCAATGTGACTCAAAATCATTTTCTAAATTTAATGGTTTGATGAATAATTAATTTGCTGAAACCCTTTTACGATTTTCCTCAAGTTATCTGATTGTTCACCAGAACATACCAAATTATTCACCATACTTACCTATAGTATTTAATCATACTTACCTAATTATTCAGCATACTTTTTATAATACTAAAAGTATTTTCTTCGTTATTTTTTTTTATTAGGATCTTGTGTTTACTTAAATGATAGTTATTAGAGAAATGAAACTAAAAAAAAATAATAATAAAAATTCGACTTGTCTCGTTGTTCTCGTGATTGATTCCCTTCTGAATTATAGTAGGTTGATTTAACTGAGAACACGCACTATTTTACGAGATATCAAGAAACCCACATCTTTATAACTCGGAGGGTATTAGAGCCCTGAGTCAGAGACTTCTAGAAACTCACATCTTTATAACTCGGAAAGTATAAGAGCCCTGAGTTAGAGACTTCTTCACAGTGGACAGAGGGCTTGGGAGATGATCACAGTGCATTTAACTCATTTTGACCAATTTTTCGACTTATCTACTTATTCATTGTGACCACAGATATATTCTCTGTGAATTCCATTTCAGAATATATATATATAACGAGAGAAAGTAAAAAGTGAATGGAAGACAGAGAGAAAAAAAAAGAGGAAAGAAAGGAGAGAGAGAGAGAGAGAGAGAGAGAGAGAGAGAGAGAGAGAGAGAGAGAGAGAGAGAGAGTACGTGAGAAAGATAGAGAGAAGGTGCGTGAGAGAG
>SEYY01011734.1:20000-25000 GCA_009176605.1 Armadillidium nasatum | reverse complement strand
AATAATAATAATAATAATAATTTGTAGGATAATTGCAATGGTGTTTTGTAGAATCATCTCGCATCCTCTCACCTGCCTGTTTTTACGTATCAACTCCTTCCTTTTTCCTTAATGCTGATCTCAGACCTCTCATGAGACAGTTTATTACAACAGATACCCCCTCCACCCCATTGTATTCCCCCATTTTAATGCCAATTTCCTCCCTCCCCCATCACCGTATCTCTCATTCTTGAACTGCAACATCTCGTCTTGCAAGGACTTTACCACCTGCCTCGTCCTGTAAAACGAGTGAGTCACCACCTGTCGGAGAAGACACACCTTCCGACTCAGGTGGTGATCAGAGTCGTTGATTAAGGAGATCGTTGTCCCCACCTGTCGTACGTAGGAATTTCCTGTCTTCAGCGTCGTTTTTTTTTTTTTTTTTTCTTTCTTTCTTTCTCAGTTTTCGACTTCTTCTTCTAATTAGTTTTTCTTGTTTGAAATGGAAGAAAACGGAATTTGTGTATTATTAGGTAGACTTAAAATTTCATTCGTTTTTTTTAGGAGTTATTTGCACAAGCTAACTCGCGCGCGCGCGCACACACACACCACACACACACACACACACACACACACAATAACACACAACACACACACATATATATATTATATAGATATATATATATATATATATATATATATATATATATATATATATTATATATATATATATAATACTATATATATATATATTATATATATATATATATATAGGTTCAACCGCGTTTCATTCCTACATTTAATTTTTATAAAAGAATTTATGGATTCGGACAAGTTATTGTGAAGCTCAAAATGATTAAATATATATTTCAAAAATATATATTACGCATATATATATATATATATATATATATATATATATATATATATATATATATATATATATATATTATATATATATATATATATATATATATATATATATATATAATAATAATAATAATAATTTAGATATCTAGCTCTTGGAAGCAAACCTAAATTGTGGTTTTATTGCGTGTATAAAAATTTTTTTTTTTTTAAATTTATGTTACATTACATAGTTTGATCAGACTAAGTTGCGTTACGTTAGATTAAGCTTGTTAGGTTAGGTTAGGTTAGATTAGGTTAGAGTAAAGTTAGGTTAGGTTTTTTTAGGTTAGGTTAGGTTAGGTTAGGTTAGGTTAGGTTAAGGTTAGGTTAGGTTAGGTTAGGTTAGGTTAGGTTAGGTTAGGTAGGTTAGGTTTAGGTTAGGTTAGGTTAGGTTAGGTTAGGTTAAGGTTAGGTTAGGTTAGGTTAGATTAACTTAGGTTATGTTAGGTTTTAATAATAATAATAATAATAATAATAATAATAATAAAAAAATTAATGATAATAATATGAGTAAATTTCTAATCAATAATATATATATTTAAATAATAATAAAAAAAAATGCAAAAATTCAATCTAAAGAAAAAAAAAAAAAATAAAAAGGATTTTTTTTTAAAGGCTCAAAAGAATTGTTTTTTTTTGCATTTGTTTAACTTTTTTGGACTTCACAATAATTTTAATGGATTAATTTTGTATAATTATTTCCAATTTTTAGTTTAAGTTGAAGCCAAATTTGTTGTTCGATTCTTATCATTTGTCATAAAAATAAATGTATATAATATATAATAATATATATATATATATATATATATATATATATATATATATATATATATATATATATATATATATATATATATATATATATATATATATATATATATATATATATATATATATATATATATATATATATAATATATACTCGGCGTAAGGGTTATTTCGGTTATTTCTACGGTACAATCTTGGTTTTAGTTTTATGATGAGATCAGTTCTGAATAGTTTTCTTTTGAAAATCAACTATAGAATGAATGAAGGTTCTAAAATCGTTCAATTTAAACGCTTCGCATACTAGTCGAGATCTCGAACTATTCAGAGAGACAAGGTCAGTCTGGTGAGCAATGAAATCTCTAATTCCAGGGAGTGACAAAATACGTCTATCACCTACCGACAGAGAGAGAGAGAGAGAGAGAGAGAGAGAGAGAGAGAGAGAGAGAGAGAGAGAGAGAGAGAGAGAGAGAGAGAGAGAGTCAATTGTTGTGAATACTTTATCATCTAAGACGAACATTAACTGCAGACTACATAAAAATCTTATATATTTAGAAAACACTTCTACCTCAGTGTTTTTTCATGTCACATCACCAAAATTAACAAATATAAATTCGTGAGCAGGGCTTCGAGCCGGAGTTGGTCAATTTTAAAATGGTGAAGCCTCCGCTCGCGCCGGAGTCAGAACCGGAGTCAGGAGAAGTTGGAGCCATCAAAACATTTATCGTCCACGTAGCTGTACTTTTTAAAGAAAGGTTTTTAATTCAAGCATCTCAAACCTGTTTGTTGTAAATGATACTAAAACTATTTTTATTAATGCTCAATTTCCTTTGAAGAAAAAACACGAAAATGATTCAACTATTTAAGATTCTGTGAATCTTTATCGAATATTCCATTCTGATCTTCATATTACAGAAGTTTCTACTTCATCTACTATTTTATCTACATTTTATCTACTTCTATCTATATTTTCTTTTTTTAACGTGTTTTTTCTTCTTAATGGCCAACAATTAAGAAATATTTCGCTTGCAATAGTATATGTAAAGAGTCGGACTTATGTGGTGACTGCGCTGGATGGATTCATAGAGTGAATCTCTCTAAAATCTAAAGAAGTTCATGAGATGTAAAGGAAAATATTATCATAACCCTTCATGTCTTTTTTTTCTAAGTTTGTTCCACATCTATGTATGGTTCCAAGTCTTTTTTTCCTTTTCAATTATCAACTTTTCTTATTGCGTTTAATTTTCTTTCATTTTTCTTCAATCTACTTTCTAATTTTCTTTTTTAATCCTTCTTGGACATTTCTCTTCTTCCTAATCTTTTATTTTACTTTTATTTACTTCATTTTTGACATGCCTATTTCCTGGTTATTGTTCTCAATTTATATCAGCTCCAGACTGACTCCTCTCTCTCTCTCTCTCTCTCTCTCTTCTCTTTCTTTCTCTCTCTCTCTCTCTCTCTCTCTCTCTCTCTCTCTCTCTCCTCAATTTCCTAAATAAATAATTTACTACTCTTTGTTCTTAAACAATTACGGTGAAAATTTCTAATTTATTTCAGAATTTCATTATTATTATTATTATTTTATTATTATTATTATTATTATTATTATTATTATTACAACGAAGTGTTTCACAATTTGTAATAACTTTTACACCTTTTTTCTGCTTGAGAAGAAAAGATTTTAAAAAGAAACATCTTTAAGAGGTATAAAAAGAAAGTCGGTTTCGAAATTCTGAGCTCCTTCAAATCACAAGAAGCCATGTTGGCTAATAACAATATTAAAACAACAACAACAACAACTTCTACTACTACTATTATATTTACTATACTATTACAACCATTACTACTACTACTGTTACAGCTATTATTACTACTGTTACCACCACCGTTACTACTACTACTACTACTACTACTACTTCTACTACTACTACTACTACTACTACTACTACTGTTACTATTATTACTACTGTTAACACCACCATTTTTACTACTACTACTTCTACTAAAACTACTACTACTACTACTGCTACTACTACTACTACTACTACTACTACTAATAATAATAATAATAGGATAACGTGAAATAAAGGCTCCTGCTGATTGAAGATTGGTAAATGATTGTTTTATTAGTTATGAATATACGTAAGCTATTATTTTTTACAAGATAAAAATTAAAATAATGTACAATTTGAATTTTAAAATGTTAAAGAAAATCTATGGATAAACAGCAAAGATATACAGTTGCCAGTCGGTGTACGATTTGCAGGGGAAGTTACCGAGGGACTTGCTCAACTTGCAATAGTAGCTGACAGAACCTTGGGACAACTGACATCTGATCTTTCTTGCGTAAATAGGGCAAGGAAAACAGTCTTTTCAGTAACTCAAAAACTCAATTTTTTTAAAAAAATATTCTTGTTATTTCCATTTCTCGTTATCTTTCTTGAAAAGATCGCATTATTTCTCACATCAAACAATCTTTGAAGATGTTAAGATTTCTGAGCTGTTTCCGGAACTTTTTCATACCACCCCAGTTGCTTGCTCTGTATATGGGTGTTGTTTGTCTTTGTATGGAGTACGAATCGCTTATTTAAGATGGTTCACTCACATAGCCCTTCTTAAAAAGGTGAAATCGAACGCTATTCGCCTTATTAGTTCTTCTCTCAATGACTCTCTTCAGTTTCATCTTGCCATAGAACTGGTGCATCATTTTCCCTATATTCTAGCTACTACTACTACTACTAATACTACTATTACTACTACTACTATTACTATTACTCTCGCTATTACAACAGACTCTGTTCTTCTAAACACTTTAATCGCATACCTCCTCCTCCTCCGAGATTTCATACGTCTGGTCAATCTACAAAGTCTCATTCTTCTTCTATCCAACTCTTTGACCCCTGACTTAACTGATATGCTCATCCTTATAATGTACACTACTGATAAAGACTGGAACACACTTCCTTGTTCGTTTTTCCTCACTTTCTATGACTTAAAGAGTTTTCAAAGGTCATGTTTCGGTTCACTTCTGTCCTTGATTGTTTGAATATCTGATTGGACATTCCAACTCTGATGAACCACATGTGGACCTTAGCCTCTTTCCACCAGAATTGGTAGAGAAAGAATATATATATATATATATATATATATATATATATATATATATATATATATATATATATATATATATATATATATATATATATATATATATATATATATATATATATATATATATATATATATATATATATATATATATATATATATATATATATATAATATATATATATATATATATATATATATATATATATATATATATATATATATATATATATATATAT
>SEYY01011734.1:7500-10000 GCA_009176605.1 Armadillidium nasatum | reverse complement strand
AAAAAAGTCTCTTTTCTTAATTCTTCGTAAGCACTTCTCTTCCTTTTTCTTTTTCTCTTTCTCTGTCTAAGTTTGTCTCTCCTTTCGTGATCATCTCTTTTCATAATCTCTCTCTCTCTCTCTCTCTCTCTCTCTCTCTCTCTCTCTCTCTCTCTCTCTCTCTCTCTCTCTCTCTCTCTCTCAGTAAGTCTACTCTATTCCTCTTCTCCTAATTTAATAATCTATCTTAGTTTACATTCTATATTTCTTTGTCTATTTTTTCTGTATATTCTCTTCTATAGTTCTACTCTCTCTCTCTCTCTCTCTCTCTCTCTCTCTCTCTCTCTCTCTCTCTCTCTCTCTCTCTCTCTCTCTCTCTCTCTCGCTATACGAAGGAATGTAAACAAAAACGCATTCCTGGACTATTGGTGCCTCTTTTTTGATTAAAGTATTTTCACAGGGACTCCGTCCTGATAACACTGTTTACTTATTTAAATTGAATTTCTAAACAAAAAGAAATAAAAAAAAAAAAGAATAAAAAAAAGAGTCACCCCCGAAAGAGAGAAAATGAAAACAGAATTGAAAGAGAAGAGAATTATTATTTTTAAAAATAAAGAAAAAAATCATTCCCATAGTTTGTGTTTTTTAATAATTGTATCTGTGTTTATTCTTAATGTCACGTATCTGGGTTTTGCGTTATTTTTAATTCGCTATCAATCCATTTATCTACAGATTTTCCAGTGCCCTTTCGTAATTAGTAGATAAGGGTATAGACGTTGGTATTTTTTTTACGTTGAATTATTAAATAATAATAACACGAACACGTCTCTCAGCTGGAAGTCAAAAAAAATATCCCTCTTTTTGAGCACCGCCCTCAAATTATTATTAATTCTCGATGAAAGAACTGTTCTTTTCAACCTCTGAAGTTTTTTTTGTTTTGTTTTTTTCGAAAGAAAAAACCTGAGCCTGGGAAATTAGCAATCTCGACGAGCAGACCATCTTATCGTCTTGTTTACAAGATCTCTCTCTCTCTCTCTCTCTCTCTCTCTCTCTCTCTCTCTCTCTCTCTCTCTCTCTCTCTCTCTCTCTCTCTCTCACTGTGTGTGTGTCTCTGTCTGTCTGTCTCTCTCTCGCTGTGTGTGTGTGCGTCTGTCTCTTGCTGTATGTTTGTGTATGTCTGCCTTTCTCTCTCGCTGTGTGTGCCTGTTTGTCTCTCTCTGGCACACACACACACACACACACACACACACACACACACACACACACACACACACACACACACACTTCTTGGCGGTTCTTTCACTGCGCTTGAGAAAAAGTCTTTCGACTCTCCTTGATAAGCGATTTCAATATGATAAAGAATCTTTCGTCATCATTATCCTCCCTCTGTCCTACCTCCTCTTTCCTCTCCCTTCCCTCTCCTTCCTAACTCTCACTCTCCTTCACTATATATATATATATATATATATATATATATATATATATATATATATATATATATATATATATATATATATATATATATATATATATATATATATATATATATATATATATATATATATATATATATATATATATATATTCATCAGATACAAACAGTTTTTCTGTTGTTGATTGATTGTTGTTTAAGGGATGAAAATTGCTAAGATTTCTGTCTAGTATACTGCAAAAATTGTCCTAACGAATCGTTGGGACAGATGGCAAAAATGTCAGTAAAATTTTCAGCCGAGAAAAGACATGTTAAGCATAAGAAGTCGCATCACAGATTTATTTTCTAGTAAGAAAATAACTGAAAAAATTTGTTGTGACATTTTGCCACTAGTCTCAGCGATTCGTTTGGTCATGTTATGCAGTGTACAAATTGCAAATACATGGGAGTAGAGACACTCTCTCCCACTCTAGTACTGATGAAGACTGGCACTCTATCTCTCTTGTATAGATACAGGCTAGTAGAAATACTCTCTCTCGAGTACAGATACAAGCTAATATCCTGGTTTCCTAGTAAATAAATATTGGCTAATGGAGATGCTCTCTCTCTCTCTCTCTCTCTAGTACAGATACAGGCAAGAAAGATACTCTCTCCCTCTCTCTCTATTCTTAGTACAGATACAGCCAGAAGAGATAATAATCTCAATAAAGATGCAGGACCGTAGAGAGTAGAGATAAACTTTTGTAAGACCAGAATTCAAAAGAGCGAATATCGAAGTAATCATTGAAAAAGAAAAATAAATTAAATTTAACAAAAAAATAAAAATCACTTTTAAACATTTTGAACTTCTTCTTAAGTTTCAAATGTCTTTTTATTGGAATTTCTTAGAGAGATAAAAAAATTTTTTTTGAATGAAAGTATTTTTTATTTATTTAAAAAAAAATTTTTTTTGTGAAACTATTTATCAATCAATACTGGAAAAAGTCTAAAATCTAGGCATTCATTATTACTTTTTATTTAAATAAATAGGACAGTCTCCAGGTCTCTATGAACTAATCTCGATTTAAATACATTCTATCTTTCTATTTT
>SEYY01011734.1:0-2500 GCA_009176605.1 Armadillidium nasatum | reverse complement strand
TTATTATTATATTATTATTATTATTATATATATATATTATTATTGATATATATATTATTTTATTATATATATATATATATCCAAGCCCCTTTATATATTTCAACTTTAATTATTATCTAAATAAAAAAGAAATAGACCGCCTTATTTATCTATTCCTCTTTAGGTCACATCTGTGGACACGTATGGGCATCTGTGGGCTCCTGTGTGGGCCACAACGATATATCCCCAATATCCCATGAGTATTATAACCCATATTGCCACTTGAATTTTATTCGGCCCTTTGCGTCAAACTTCACGGACTTCTGCATCTTTTTTTAGAGTCCTAAAAAGCTGGTCTTTTGAAGTGTCCTTTTGAGGACTTTCTTCTAAGGTCGGAGTCCTAAAGACCTTTCATGAAGTGCCGGCGAAAAAGGGGGACTTTTTTTTCAGTGGTAAGGTATCCTTAAAAATTGTTTGGGATTGCTTATTATCATTTGTGTTTTTTTAATATATTTATTTAGGTTATATATATTATATATATATATATATATATATATATAATATATATATATATATATATATATATATAATATATATATTATATATATATATATTATATTATATGCTCAAACTTACATTTATTTAAAGCCTGTGTTCGGTAAATATCAGTCTTTAATTGAACCTCCATAGATTCCTTACTCAGTATAAATCAGTGGGCTGCCCACCATAGGATATATATATATAGGATATATATATATATATATATATATATATATATATATATAATATATATTATATATGACAGAGAAAAATTTTCCGTACTCCAGGATTCGAATCCATTGACAACATCGTCGCCGTTAAACAATGTATAGAAGGTCTACCACCGAGCTACGCCACCTCACCAAAAGGAAAGCATAGTAGAACGGTTTTCAAGCTCTTCTGCTTCGAATAACTAGCAACTCGGTACCTATTTAAATCCATAGGAGGGTGCTTGAACCCTACTGGGATACTATGGAATTCTGCTGGTTCTCCTGGGTTGCAGGAGCAACCAACCAAAGTCAAGCAACGCCAACATGGGCACAATAACTGTTGCGACTAAATGCCATAGTATCCCCAGTAGGGGTTCCAAGCACCCACCTATGGATTTAAATAAGTATCGAGTTGCTACAGGGATTCGAAGCAGAAGAGCTTGAAAACTGTTCTACTATGCCTTCTTTTTTGGGAGAGCATTCTGTACATTGTCTAACGGCGACGCTGTTGTCAATGGATTCGAATCCTGATGTGCGAAAAAATTTTCTGTCTTATATTGCTAATTTAGTCGCAACAATTGCTGTGCCCATGTTGGCGTTGCTTGACTTTGGTTGGTTGTTCCTGCAACACAGGAGTACCCAGCAAAATACCATAGAGCCCTATAAGAAGTCCAAGCACTCTCCAAATATATATATATATATATATATATATATATATATATATATATATATATATTATTATATATATATATATATATATAAATATTATTATTTAATATCTTTAAAAAAATCCCCCTCTGATCAAATGTTCTAATAAACATTCCTTTCTATCTGTGAACAGCATTTTGAACTTCCAGAGGGCGAGTTCCTTTCCTTGGATCTGGTCTCCTGTAGGCCTAATTGGCAAATACATTTTCCTTTTATTGTATCTGGATAGAAATAAATACCATTAATTTATATTCTTGACTACGAAGATCGCTATGGCTTTGCTTTATTTTCTTTAGTTGCTAAGCACTGTATGGTTCGTTTAAGATGGAAAAGTTAATAGGCAATATAGTATTATATTGTTTGATTGCTTAACTCTCTATGCGTATGGTTTAGTTGATATTGATTAGTTACTAGGCATTATTACATATTTTAATGTTTGATTTGTTAAACTCTAAAACCGTATGGTTTAGTTGACAAGATTAGTTACTAGACACTGTATGTCTTGATTTATTAAATTGTTATATTTTCCTTGTGTATGGTTTATGGTTTAATTGGTATTGACTAGTTACTAGGCACTGTATAGTTTTGTTGATTTTGATTAGTTACCAAGCACCCGATAATTTTTTATTTTTATTTTGTCTGTTAAAATTTCCATGTGTATGATTTAACTAGTATTGCCTAGTTACTAGGTAGTCTTGTATTGTTTGATTGCTAAACTCATTATGCGTATGGTTTAGTTATACTGATTAGTTACTTGGCACTGTATGTATTGTGCTGGTTGATTGTTAAAATCTTAAAACGTATGGTTTACTAGGTACTGACTAGTAACGAGGCACTATATACCTTGTTTTATTTGAATGTTAAACTTTTCCAGCTGTATGGTTTTATTGATACAGACTAGTTACTAGGTACTGTAACTTTTTTTATATATTTATTTATTGCTCATAACTAAAACATATTTATACGACAAAAATTTACTTTTTTAAGGTATAAATTAATAATGATTTACTTTTTAGGGTAAATTTTAAGTTAATGTCTAAAGAAGACCTTCATATTTAGTCAAA
>SEYY01011733.1:82500-88375 GCA_009176605.1 Armadillidium nasatum | reverse complement strand
TTAGTCCGCAAATGCGCGACATGTCGCAAATAAAAAATTTTTAAACGCAAATTTTGGCAAAAAAAAAAAAAAAAAAAAAAAAAAAGATTAAAATTTTTTTAAATGATATATAACAAAAAATGAGAAAGAATTTATGATCTCTTCCTCCTCGTAGTCCCTCTTGCATTCTGAAAAGGGTCATATTCCCTTTCATGAAAATAAATTTTTCAAATGCTGGATGCAATGGTGCCTCTTTGGTCTTGAATGTAAATTGCTAAACAACCTCTCCACGGCCGCAGAACTGGGTAATGGGGTATTATACTTCATAAACAAGTCCACCCAGACCTTGGTATTCACATGGAAAAAGTTCCTAGTGAGAGGGGTATTGTGGTGAACATTACTGCATCCCAGCTATCCAAGGTTTGCCGCAACTTCTCCTCCAGGGTGTTAGATATATGGGGCCTTCAGTTTCTGAAAAATTTAGAAATGGTATCAAGAATTCAAATCTTTTTAAGTTTCATTGAACATTATGATGTATTATATATAATATATATATATATAAGTAATTATATATATAATATATATATATATATATATATATATATATCGAATCATCATCAAATCAGCATCATCTTCCGTCCTATACAGTGCGGTGAGCTCTTCCCAAAATCTTCTCACGCATTTCTGTCCTCAAACATTGTTGTCTTCCACCTTTTCCAGTGTTTTTCCTTCGTTTATGGTTTCTACCGCCTCCATCCATCTCTTCCTTTGCTTCCCGCCGGTCTCCTTCCTTCTGGTCTCCATTCCAGCATCTCTCTCAGTCTCTCTCCTCCCATTTCTCTTCACGTGACCAAACCATCTCAGTTGTTTCTTTCTATGCATTCCAAAATTGATTCCACCCAAAGTTTCCTCTCACCAGTTCACCCTCAATTCTATCTCTCAGTGATAATATATATATATATATATATATATATATATATATATATATATATATATAATATAATATATATATATAATATATATATATATATATATATATATTATATATATATATATATGATAAGAGATGCTTAAAAGTTTGTTCTAAATTATAAAAATAGCTCACCTTAAATGGTCCATTTCAGATTCATTCCCATCACCTTCAGGCCTTGATGTGGAGGAGTAAAATTCGATGCATATTACACTTTATTTCCTCCAATATCCTCGTCTTGACAGCTGGATACTTCCCCTCATTTAACCTATGTGCCACTCCGAGTTTGAAGTGAGGGTGCAGAGCTGTTGCCATAAGTAAATCACAATCATCAAAAATCCTGCTGACCTCGGTTCAAATCCCTTTTCTTTCCCTTTGTTTGGCTTTGGCTGCTTTAGTAAGTAGTTGACTAAGCTTTTGGCATAGTTAAGTTTTTTCACCTCTCGTTCATTCCACGAGATTGTCCTTGAGGAGGAAAGGTTAGGCAATAGAACCCCCGCGTACGCATTCTTCTCATCCTGCAACATATCCAGCCTAACAGCAATAGGCGTAATTATTTCGATGTACTAGGCAATTACCTCCTTGTCAGTTTTATTAAATATTGGAAGACAAGGCTTTTGTTCCATACAAATAAACCAATAAACAAAATATTCAATAAACCATATATATATATATATTATATATAATAATATATATATATATATATATATATATATATATATATATATATATATATATATATATATATATATATATATATATATATATATATATATATATATATATATATATATTTTTATTTATTATCGAGGACAATTTGATATTTTTTAAATATCGATATTTTTTTTTATATATCGGCATTCCTAGTTTAAGTATTAACTTTTAATTAGCAGAAAGAGTAATAAAATTTGGCTGATTAAATAAGAAACTGAAATATAAGCCCAAAATTGTTTTTTATTAAGAAAAATGATGAAGCGCAAATTGGTAAGCGCTAATTTCAAAAAACTTCCGCAAAAGCGCAAAATATTTTTTAAAGCGCAAATTTGCGCTTTTGCGCTCTTAAAAAAGTTGTTAAGCGCAAAATGCAAAAGCGCACATTTTCGAAATTTAGCGCAAAAAAAAGCGCATTTTAAAGCGCAAATTGCGCTTTTGCGCTTTGCGCTTCATTTTGCGCTTATGCCCTCTGATAATATATATATATATATATATTATATATATTTATATATAATATATATATATATATATATATATATATATATATATATATATATATATATATGAGCATATATAGTCATTATATATATATAATATAACTATAATATAAATATATATATACTATATATATATATATATATATATATATATATATATGTATATATATATATATATATATATATAATATATATATATATATATATATATATATAATATATATATATATATATATATATATATATATATATATAACTGATGATGGGTCAAAGTAGGCCTGAAACGTTCTGTATGATAATTAAGGATACTCATGTTAATACCCTATATATATATATATATATATATATATATATATATATATATATATATATATATATAAGATATATATATTATAATTTAACATTCATACAAGACGTTTCAGGTCTACTTTGACCCATCATCAGTTAAAAATAAATTAAAAATTGTATGAAGACACAATTACTTCAAAATCAGAAATAAAAATCCGAAATAAATAATAATTATTAGTTATTAATTTTATTGTTTAAAGAAGCTTGTTTCTTATAATTTTAATTTGTTTTAATATTGGGTCATTAATGAAACACTTTGTCAGTATATTAAAAAGTATTTCTATATATATATATATATATATATATATATATATATATATATATATATATATATATATATATATATATATATATATATATATATATATATATATATATATATATATATATATTATATATATATATATATATATAATATATATATATATATATATATATATATATATATATATATATATATTATATTATATATATATTATATTTTATAATATATATTTATATATATAGCTATATATATATATATATATATATATATATATATATATATATTATATATATATATATATATAATATATATATAATATTGTATGTGTTGTTGTTTCTGTGTTATATATTGTTATTTTCATTGTTTATTTATTTTATTTATTTTATTGTAGATCAATTTTAACTATTTTTCCTTTTATTAAATTGAAAAATAAAAGTAAATGATGACGTAAATATTTGATGAAAATAAAAAGGAATGAAAAAAAAAAATTTATTTATTAAAGCGGATTTTTTATCTCGTTTTCTTTTCATGAGGGACTTGAATATTTTCATTGTTATTCTATTTTATTCTTTTTAATAAAGTAGAAAAGGATTCCTGCGATAGCTCGTTTTTTTTTTTTTTATTCATTTTTTTTTTTTTTTATTTTTTTTTATTAAAGAAAATACTCGAATGATTTTGGGTATCAAGAGAAAGAACTATGTAAAACTTTTGATTAAAACTGTTATTCTCATAATACAGTTCTCAACACTGTAAAAATTATCCTAACGAATCGTTGGGACAAATGGCAAAAATGTCATAACAAATTTTTTCAGTTATTTTCTTATTAGAAAATAAATTGGTGAAGAAACTTTCTTATGTCTTTCAGGTCTTTTTTTCTATTGAAAATTTTACTCTGAAAATTTTGCCACTTGTCCCAACGATTCGTTAGGACAATATTTGCAGTGTAATTTGAAATACAAGGCAAATATAAGAAGCAATTTTGATAAACTTAAAGAGTAATTTACTTTTTTTTTTTTGCGTTTAACTCGTAAACTCGTTTAAATTAACGCGTTAATTTCACATTAAAGCAGCACTTAACACATTTCCATTTTAAACGCATACACGCCTTAATACCCTTTTTTAAATAGAAATCAGGAGTGTTATGTTATGTATTTAAAATAGAAATTATCATTAACCTTACGTGTTATATGACACATTAAAATAACACATCGGTGATAATCCTGAAAATAAACTTGATAAATGCCTTAAACATTTTAGATAAAATTTGCATCACTTTTATTATTATTATTATTATTATTATTATTATTATATTATATTATTATTATTATTATTATTATTATTATTTTATTATTATTATTATATTATCAATTATTATTTATTATTATTATTTTATTATTATTATTTATTATTATTTATTATATTATTTTATTATTATATTATTTATTATTATTATTATTATTATTATTATTATTATTATTATTATTATTATTATTATTATTATTATTATTATTATTATTATTATTATTATTATTATTATTATTATTATTATTATTATTATTATTATTATTATTATTATTATTATTATTATTATTATAATTATTCATTATTTGAATACAAACCAAAGAAATTTTCTGGTCAAGGCACTCCAACGAAGGAAATGATTTAATATATATATATATATTATATATATATATATATATATATATATATATATAATATATATATATATTATATATATATATATATATAATATATATATATATTTTTTTTTTTTTTTTTTTTGTGCGTGGTGTGTGTGTGTGTGTGTGTGCGCGTGTGCGTGTGGGAGTGTGTTCGTGTATGTGTTATCTCTGATGTTATTTAGTGTTTTAAAATATTACCTAAGATGGCTGATAGTTTGTGCAGACAGATTTTTACCGGATTGAATTTTTATTATTATTATTATTATTATTATTATTATTATTATTATTATTATTATCATTATTATTATTATTATATATAAGATAAGATTTAGCATCATTTGTAATTTTTAAGTAACATTTGTCATATGATATAAGATTTAATTTAATATTTTCTCTTTTTATTAATATATTAAATATATTTTTTTAAAAGTTTTAACGTGATGTACTTTTAGTTGATTTTTTTTTTTTGTAGGTAACTGGTTTGAGAAGTAATATGTTGTAGGTTTATTTTATTTATTGCTATTTGCTTTTATTTATTTGCTTACTTATTTTAATTTAATTTAATTTCTTATATTAATTATTTTATTCGTTCTGAGAAATATGTTGCTGAAACTCCAATTGAAAAGGCAAATTCCTTCTGCTAATTTATTCATCTAATTCCACCATGGACAATTCTGGCATCTGTCCTCCTACTCTTTCTCTTCTCAGATATGCTGTGATTACCCTTGATTGAGTGCATGGGTTTCTGGGATCTTTAGACCCAGGCAGTATTTCTTCCTGAAATCTGAAGGAGGGTTTTTGTCTTCTTTTAACTAAACTCTCTCGGCTTTTAATAATGATAATACTTTAACTCAATTCTAGAAGCACGTATATGTTCAGCTGATCCCGAAGAGAGTTAGTCTCTTTAATTACTCCAACTATCATCCTATAACTCTCTCTTGTGTTATACTAAAATCTCTAAAACTCTCTTTAACTCTCATTTTCTGGATGATCAGGATCTTACTCCTTTCATTCAGATCATCAGTATGGCTTTTAACGCTCGAAGTCAACTGGTGAACATACTTTCCTAGCTCAGAGATTTATTGTTTTCTGACCTTAGTAACTATGTGAAGTCTTTTGTGGTGATGTTTGACATTTCCAAAGCTTTTGACCAAGTATGGCAACTGTAACTACTCTCTTAGAACCCTTCTTTTAGGTTCTAACTTTTTTTTAAATTATTCATGTCTACTAGTTTTTTCTCACATCTTTCAATAAAGGCACTTTTCAATTGAGCGAGCTTTTCCTTTTTTCCTGTTAATTGTGGTGTCTTACAGGGTTCTGTTCTATTCCAACTTTACTCCTACTTTTCATAAACGATCGTCTCAGCTACACTTTCAACTTTGTTCACTTTTATGCTGATGACTCAACTCTTCATTCTTCT
>SEYY01011733.1:75000-77500 GCA_009176605.1 Armadillidium nasatum | reverse complement strand
ATATGAAAAGACAGACTTTCTTTTATTTTTGCAACTATAAAATATTCATTAATGATGCTAGTGAGATTAGTAAGGGGAACGTCTTTATATATATATATATATATATATATATATATATATATATATATATATATATATATATATATATATATTATATATATATATATATATATATATATATATATATATACATATATATGGTAAGGAGGTCAAATATTTAAATACATGAAATACATTGGTGAAAAAAGTATATTTTCCTATTATGTTGACCTAAATAAAAAGGAAGAATCAGAATAATGCCAGAATCCTTTCTTCTCACCATTTTGACTACAATTTCCTCTTAACACATCTTGTTTCATGGATGAAGAAGCTTCAAACAAATCTTGAACACGTAATATTGGATTGTAATATCCTTCTGAGGGAGAATTTATGAACCAATTTTTTGGAATTGAAGGAAAAAAAGGGAAAAATCTTTTCTGAAACAACTATATTTATTTATTTATTTAGTTATTTTATTTTTAATATATATAAATATAATTGATTTTTTAGGAGTTTTTCAAATTAAAATTTGACTATTTTAATATATTATATATATATATATATATATATATATATATATATATATATATATATATATATATATATATATATATATATATATATATATATATATATATATATATATATATATATATATATATATATATATATATATATATATATATATACAGTGGAACTCCAATATTCGTCATTAATCCGTTCCTGAGGGGATGACGAATATCGAAAAAGACAAATATCGAATAATTTTTTCCCATAGGAATTAACTAAAAATGGATTAATTCGTTCCCAGCCTCGAAATTTTGCCTATCTATTCTTTAACAAAAAAAAAAAATTTCAATCTAGAATCGATCTCCGAAATCATTTCAAACACTGTACAATTTAACTACAGTACATATTAAACAGCGTACTGCCATAAATAATACGTAATACGCACTGTGTAGGCCTACATAAACGCTAAACACAAATAAAATTTTAAAAAGAAATTTACCTTTTGGATGAGAAAAACAATGATTGTTATTAAGAGTTTTTATTTTTAAGGTTATAGGCTTTCGTAGGTAGGACGAATATTGATTTTTCGACGAATATCGGAAAAAAAATTACAGGGCGAATATCGGAAAAAGACGAATACTGGAGGGGACGAATATTGGAGTTCCACTGTATATTATATAATTTTGATAACCACTATGATAAACCGAGGAATCTTTATTTATAATTTTCATAACTGCTAATAATGTTATAATTTCGAGGAATCGAACCCGGGCCCAAAAGATGGAAGTCCGTTGTGTTGACCACTACTCACTGATGGTTCAAAATGAAATAATCCAGAACTTCTACTGACATATCTCGCCTAGTGAAAAGTCCCTTCAATATTTCACCGACCACAACTTGGGCGTAGCGTCAACATGGACCAGGTTCTATCCTGAATATAAACCGCAGTGCAAATTTTATAATTTTGATAACCACTATGATAAACCGTGGAATCTTTATTTATAATTTTCATAACTGCTATTGATGTTATAATTTCGAGAAATCGAACCCGGGTCCAAAAGATGGAAGTCCGTTGTGTTGACCACTACTCCACTGATGGTTCAAAATGAAATAATCCAGAACTTCTACTGACATATCTCGCCTAGGAAAAGTCCCTTCAATATTTCACCGATTCCTCGAAATTATAACATCATTAGCAGTTATAAATAATAAAAATTATATATATATATATATATATATATATATATATATATATATATATATATATATATATATATATATATATATATATATATATATATATATATATATATATATATATATGTAAGCATTCAGTAAATTAATTATCGTGTATAAATGAAAAATGAATTAAAATATTGTATTTCATTTTTTTATTTTTTGTGTATTTGCGTGTAATATAACTGCATTTAATTTTATTTATTTATTTTTTTTAACAAAGAAAGCAAAAGTAAATTTTAACATTAGCCAGAGGTTTCCCTTGATAAAAATTTGGTTGAGTATTTTCTTAGTCTAAATCTTTAATATTTATCTTACGGGCATTCATTTGAATAAGAAATGTGTTCCTTTATGCAAAATGTGTAATTTTCTTCAACTTATTAGAAACAATTTGTTTGTTTGAACTTTGACGACGATTAAATTTGGCCATGTTTTCATATATATTCATATCAAATTTCTATAGAACACTATATATGTGAATGATTTGGATTGCCCATCATAACAACTCACATTTTAATGAGTTATAAAGGAGAAACTTTAAACATTTGATGAATCCTTGATGAGAAATAAGTTTTTACATTCAAAATGTGAGTCAAATTTCAAGGATTACAGGAAAAAAAGTAAGTAATCAAGCATTAACTAAATCTCAATTAGAAAAAACACTGGTATGGAAAGCTCTGAAAATAAAGATAGCAAATGAACTATAAATATAACA
>SEYY01011733.1:57500-60000 GCA_009176605.1 Armadillidium nasatum | reverse complement strand
CTTTCATAAACGCATACAGTTAAATCAACCAATGGGAGGCAAGGTCCTCTCATAATATAAGATGCCTTCAAAGCGCAGGAATGAAGAAGAAGCCACTTCAGCGCCAGGGAAAGCTGCAGCTTCGTGTCTATTGCAGCGAGTTGAACGAATATATAAATTAATAACCGATTTAGTAATCACAAGTAATTAGCATTTAAGATCTTATAAGTGCACAATCCTGTGCTATAATATATATTGTGCTTTATTGGATTATAATCATTATTTTGGTTGAAGTATTGTTGCTTCCCATTTATCATTTCATTTTGAATCTGGCCATCTTAAAGAATACAAAGGACAATAAGGCTTAGGTGGAGATTGTTTCTGAGTTTCGATATTTTTATATCGATATTTTTTATGTCGATATTTTATTTTAATCGATACTTTCCTGCCTATAACTTTTTTTTATAACAGTTTCGTTTCATAGCTCAGTTTCCTTTCTTTCACTGTCATTGTAGTGCGTTCTTGTTACGTTCTTCTGTACGTTACGCCTCTTTATATTCTTTTTTTACGGCAACTTCGGTAGTTCAGGTTATGATAAGTCGAATTAGGTTCTGCTAGAAAAGTAAGTAATAATAATCTTTATATTCTCTTTTTACGGCAACTTTCGTAGTTCAGGTTATGATAAGTCGAATTAGGTTCTGCTAGAAAAGTAAGTAATAATAATTGTGTGTATCTTTATACTCTCTTTTTACGATAGGCTTCTCCGATATTTTTGATTTTCGATATTTTTTAACAATCGAAACTCAGAAACAATCTCCACCTTTACCGTTATATATATATATATATATATATATATATATATATATATATATATATATATATATATATATATATATATATATATATATATATATATATATATATATATATATATATATATATATATATATATATATATATATATATATATATATATATATATATATATATATATATATATATATATATATATATATATATATATATATATATATATATATATATATATATATATATATATATATATATATATATATATATATATAATAAAATATATATATATATATATATATATTATATATATATATATATATATATATATATATATATATATATATATATATATATATATTATATATATATATATATATATATATATATATATATATATATATATATATATATATATATATATATATATATATATATATATATATATATATATATATATATATATAATATATATATATATATATATATATATATATATATATAGGCAATATATGATACGACCTTAACAGATGGTGACTTTAGATATTTCAGGTTTGATCAAGAGCATAAAACAAGACCATTAAAATATACATTTAAATAAATAGTTAAAATTATTAATTGAAGTAAGGGAAAAAGAGAGAATTATTTTAAAATTTCTGAGAATTTTGAAATTTTACTCGGAGTCAAAAAAGATAACTCCTGAATTTGATTCTTAAGTTCATAAGCATATTTGAACATAATATTTCTTACCCGTGATTAAGACTAAATCGATCATGTTGATTTGTAGTAATTCTAAAACTGTTCACGATTTTTATCTCACGTTTGTGTTATGATTAGTAAAATCTTGACTGTTTTGTATTACTATAATTGTAATAATAATTATACGTATTTTTCAGATTTTGAACGACTACTCTCTTTTAGAAGTTGCAATACAAGTAAATAATATTAAATTTTCATATTATAATTGTAGTTAGTAAAATATAAACCCATAAATATACAATAATAAAATGAGGAAAGATCGTATATAAACATAACTTTGTTTTTAATAACTGTCAATGAAGTACAGCGCATATCTCTGGTAAATACTCAAACGAGTTTTTATCCACCACTATACATCCAATTGGGATTCATGAAGAGCTTTGTAAAATGAGAGAGACAATCAGGACCGATAATTCAAGTGCATAACAGGCATTTTTATAGATATTTTTATAACGTTTTATAGCTTTTACATTTTCATTGTTCTTACTTTATGAGATCAGAAAGGTTTGATATCGAATTAGAAATCATTGGAAATTTGAAATTTTCTGATAGCAATTTCCAATAATGGTTCTCATTCGTATTAGTTGCCTAAACCTTTCTGGGACCTCATAAAGCTAAGAACTATAATAGATTATTCAACAGCAATGCTAAAAGCATATAAAACGACTGACATACAAATATCTATAAAAATGGACCTTTTGCATTCCATTTTAAGTTTTTCCAATACAAATATTCTTGTTGCTATTTACGATGAAGAATGTAAAAGGTTTCAACTAGATATTTTTGAAATGAAAGGAAGGCAAGGAGGTTAGTTCAGTCCTTACATAATGGATGATTTCTAGTAGTTCCAACAACGAAAGATCAATTCAACCTGTAATAGGTCACTAGAAGAGAATTATTTCGGATGATATTAGAAATAACAAGCTTATTCATTATTTATTACGGTTTTGAT
>SEYY01011733.1:30000-52500 GCA_009176605.1 Armadillidium nasatum | reverse complement strand
TTCGCTTTTCACCTTCTCAGAGGGTCTCTAATGTACCCTCGACTCATATTGGAGTGTCTATGCTCCCACTTCTCCTTCCCCCTACTTCCTTCTCATGTTCCAAATTTACAAGCGCTTACTCGTCAAATACCTTTGTAAAAAAAAAAAAAGAGGTTAAACTCAAACCAGCCTCAGAGATGCTTCGAGGAGCGGCGTTCTTTTTAAAGTTTTCAAATCTCAATTGAAAGCATCTCAATTCTTCAAATCTTATCTTTGATCGCTAGTATGACTTCCATAAGAAACACTGTACTGGTGATCTCTTTCTATTCTCTCTGACTCTTGGTCTTCCACTCTACGGCATTTCGGTGAATCTTTTGCTATCGCGCTGGATATTTCGAAAGCCTTCGATAGGGACTGGTAAAAATCTTTGATTTCTAAACTTCCCTCTTTTAATTTATCCTTCTCTTTGATTTCTTTCTGATCGATCTATAGCTGCTGTTGTAGACGGCCACCGTTCATACATTAAATCTGCTAATAGTGGTGTTCCTCTTTATTCTGTCCAATCCCAAAACTTTTTAAACTTTTCATTAATAATCCTCTCTCTATTACTTCATCATCTATCCAATCCTATGCTGATGAATCTCACCAATCGGTACTCCTTTCAGTTTGAAAGGCGCCCCTCCCAGCAACAGTTATTTGACACTAGAAAGGTTGACTTGGAATATCTGAGGAAGAAATTGAGGAAGAGGAAGAGAAAACATTGTTTTTTTCAATGCCTCAAAAACTCAATTCCTCCATATCTCTACTCGAGACTATCTTCTACAAAACTATAACATCTTCGAAAACACGCAACTCAAGCCTTCATCTGTCCTTAATAATCCTAGTGGTCTTTCTTGGAAGGATCACATTACTTCTCTTTCTAAACAAGCTTCTAATAGGTTGAGTATTCTGTTGCGCATTCGTGATTTTTTTACGTCAATCCAGTTGCTTTATCTTTATAGGGGTGTTGTTCTCCCCTGTATGGAAAACGCCTCATACATCCGGAGTAGTTCCACTCACACAGCTCTCCTTGACAAGGTGGAGTCTGGCTTTTCGTCTTAAGAACTCTTCCTTTCTCACTAATTCTCTCCAGTCTCTTTTTGCCCGTAGAACTGCTGCGTAACTCACTATATACAATCGCTAGTACAATGGACACTGCTCTTCTGAACTATCCCGTTGCTTTTCTCCTCCATTGAGAACACGTTGGTGTAACACGATATTCTACACAGTCTTATCCTTTCTCTGTTCAGCTGTCTGATCCTAGACTTAACCGCCATGCCTAATCTTATATACACAAAAACTGGTAAAGTCTGGAACACACTCTCTTTTTCTATTTTAACGATTAGGTTCTTATATGGACCCAACTCTGGTGGAAATTAGTAGTTTTCTGGTCTTTACCCACCAGAGGAGATATATATATATATATATATATATATATATATATATATATATATATATATATATATATATATATATATATATATATATATATATATATATATATATATATATATATATAAGAGAGAGAGAGAGAGAGAGAGAGAGAGAGAGAGAGCCAAGATAGAGAAAAGTTAAGAGAGGTGATAACAAGTTTTGCTGAAAAGCTAAAAGAGGTGGGATTGATCGTGAATGTTGAAAAGACAGAACTGTTAATAATTAGAAGGGAGGAAGGAGGAGAGGAGCTTCTGCTGAAGGTGCATGGCGAGGAGGTGATTGTGGTAGAGAGATGTGAATATTTGGGGAGGAGAAAGTATTCACAAGGAAATGAAGTAATATGCTGGAAATCACCAACTGGATGGAGAAATACGGAAGAATGGTGAGCGCTGTACCCAGTCTTGGCAGACAAAAGAATGGATATAGGAGTAAAGAAAGTAATTTTTGAAAGTACTCTAACCTCAATTTTGTAATATGGAACGGAGACTTGGAGTGCGACAACAAGAGAAGAAAGCAGAATTCAAGCAACAGAGATGAGGGTGTTGCGTTTGATGGTGGGAAGAACCAGGAAGGAGAGGATAAGAAGCGAAAGAATTAGATAAAGTATATGGGTTGAAGCAATTAATCAAAAGATAGATGTAGCAAGACTGAGATGGTTGGGACACGTGTGGAGGATGCAGGAGGGGAGAGAGACTAGAGGGAGGTGAGAGTGCAGGCCAAGATTAAGAAGACCGAGAGGGAGACAAATGAGAGATGAATGGAGTCAGTTCGGGATTCACTGAGGCGCATCAGCTGGAACAGTTGGTGGCAGAACCTATGATGGAACAGTTGGTGGCAGATGGAATTATTTACGACAGATCTAGATAGAGACGAGTGCTGGCCCCACTGACAGGCCCCTAGAGCCTTACTTGGATCTGATATATATATATATATATATATATATATATATATATATATATATATATATATATATATATAATATATATATATATATATATATATATATATATATATATATATATATATATATATATAAGTAAAAAATTGGTATCGGTATCGGTATCGGTATCGGCATCGGTATCGGCTAATTTTTCGGTATCTGTATCGGTATCGGTATCGGTGAAATTGAAAGTCTTGGTATCGGTATCGGTATCGGTATCGGTAAAAATTTTGGTATCGCTCCATCCCTATATATATATATATATATATATATATATATATATATATATATATATATATATATATATATATATATATATATATATATATATATATATATATATATATATATATATATATATATATATATATATATATATATATATATATATATATATATATATATATATATATATATATATATATATATATATATATATAATATATATATATATATATATATATTATAATATATTATAAGAAAATTGCACCTATAAAAATAAAAAAAAAAAAAAATATGTGTAAAAATATATAATAAAAAATATATACCTAAAATTTTTTGACTATTCTATTTTTTTTTTTTTTTTTTTTTTTTTAATTGAACAATTACACACGTTTTCAGTTACGGTTTGAAATGAAACGTACGTACTGTACAATATTTATTTGGTGCTAAAAAGTACACGAACACTAAATTCGGGGATACTTAATATAAAAGAACAATATTTTAATAAGATTGAAAAAATGTTTTAAAAACCCCGACCCTGGAAGGAAAGTTACATAGTGTCTTAAAACTATTATAAAATCCTTTTTATCCTTTGCATATAAAAATCATTATTAAACATAAAAAAGCTAAAAAAAAATACCTTTTATAAAAAGGAATCCAAAAATAACAAATTTTGCATACACGATTAGTTCATTCAAAATAGGCGAGTTCGGGTAATCACGTGGTTCAAAGCTACTGTGTTACATGACTACAAAGAATAATCACAGCTCGTTAATAATAGAATATGATGACAGCTTTCATTAAGAAGTTGGTGGCATTATCATAACATCATTATCTAATAAAATATTCAAATTACCTTCACAAAGTAGATTACCTTATATATATATTATATATATATATATATATATATATATATATATATATATATATATATATATATATATATATATATATATATATATATATATATATATATATATATATATATATATATATATATATATATATATATATATATATATATATATATATATATATATATATATATATATATATATATATATATATATATATATATATATATATATATATATATATATATATATATATATATATATATATATATATATATATATATATATATATATATATATATATATATATATATATATATATATATATATATATATATATATATATATATATATATATATATATATATATATATAATATATATATTGCACTGGAACTTGCTCATCATCTAAAGTCATGACGTCAAGCCCAAAAGGCACCCCCGACTGCAACACGAGCAAGGGGCAAACGGTGTCAAAGGTCGAGTCCATCACTCGCAGACAGTTATATTCAAGATTAATTTTCTATATAGAAAATAGTCAGTGAGAGGTTATAGCAAACTTTAAAATCTTGAATTTAAGAGTCTGCGAGTGATGGATTCGACCTTTTGACCCCGTTGCCCCTTGCTCGTGTTGCAGTCAGGGGAGTCCTTTGGGCTTGACGTCATGACTTTAGATCATGAGCAAGTTCCAGTGCGATTCCCTTTTGTACTGCCGTAGCAGAGTGGTCAGCGCGCTAGACTTACCATCTTAAAGGTTGTTGGTTCGAGTCCAATAGCAGACATTAATTTTCTATATAGAAAATAGTCTGTGAGAGGTTATAGCAGACTTTAAAATCTTGAATATATATATATATATATATATATATATATATATATATATATATATATATATATATATATATATATATATATATATATATAATGTATGTGAATGGGTGTGAGCAATGCAAATCAATAATTCTAATCCATACGATGGTGAAACATTCTCAAGTCAACTTTGAGTAGCGTATCGTAAATGATGTATTTAAAAGATCGATATTCCTTGCTAGCTTTTCGTCTTCTTCATTTGACATTTGAATAAGGGAAGGAAACGTCTGTATTCAAAAGTAATGGTATATGACAAAGCTTCAGAATTGCTTATATTGATTCAGCTATATATATATATATATATATATATATATATATATATATATATATATATATATATATATATATATATATATATATATATATATATATATATATATATATATATATATATATATATATATATATATATATATATATATATATATATTATATTATTATATATATATATTTTATATACACTACACCATATCCCGCATGATGCAAGGGTGGCGTCAACTGCAGGAAAATTCCTGCAGTCGTACGTGGAAGAAAAAAAAAACTGGTTAAAAGGAATCCCAGACCCTAGAACCATGCGAGAACTATTCTTCATGATCCAACCTTGTCGCCCAATCCAAGCTCGTGTTTTTAAATTTTATATTCTTAATACCAATGATGAATTTTCCACTTAAGCCGAAAGTATGTTGATTGAAAGTTTTGTTGCTCCTCCAGAAAATTTTGAAAATAATTTAATTGCGATGCATTTAATTTTGTTTTTGAAAATATTTTTTTTTTAAATTTTATATTTTCAAATAAATCTGATATTTTATTACAATTCTTAAGCATTCTCTAAGCAATCTTTCAATTTTCAGAATAGAGTGTGAAAGCTGCTATGTCTTTTCTTCCCCTATCCCTATATATATATATATATATATATATATATATATATATATATATATATATATATATATATATATATATATATATATATATATATATATATACTACACTATAATGTACTATACTAATTGTACCATATTATACTAATTTCTTAATGATTCGTTAGTTATGTGCTAATAATTCTGTAATATATTATACTATATTATGCTATCCTGATTTCAAATGGAAACTATATACTATACTCAATTATATTACACTATACTATACTATGCTATACTTTGCTATTCTATACTATACTATACTATACTATACTATACTATACTATACTATACTATACTATACTATACTATACTATATACTATACTATACTATACTATACTATACTATACTATACTATACTATACTATACTATACTATACTAACAATAAAATATAATAATGATTTCTCAACCAAACATAAATAATACAATCGCTATATTTACTGATATTTATTTACACAAAATATTGTAATGATTTAAAGGCCTCTAAATTGACAGTGAATAATACTCTTAAAAAATTCCTTTTAAAAATTCGTAGAACGAATTTTTTTTTCCTTGTTTTGTATTGGTTTCTTTCTTGTATAAAATATTTCTATTATTAAAATGTTTCATTTTCACTTTACGAGTATCTTGTTATTTACGTTTGCTTGCTTTTTAGACTTATAAAATGGATGTGTACAAATTGATTACTATATAGTTTGTGTGTTTTTTTTGCAGTGCATAATTTATTACGTTTGCAATTTAGTCTAAATTATGGCACCTTAGCACCTCCTTCGCAAACTATCGAGAAGGTTTGTAAGTTATATAGTACGTACGAGAAATATTCAAAAATGAATTTTATTTGTGGATTATAAACGGGATATATTAGGATTTTGCTGTTCAGTGGATAAGACTCATTTATTATTAATTAAATTTTATTTTATTGAGTAAAATTCAGTTAAAACCTTACTCTAGGTTGAAGTTTGCTCAGCCGTTCTTAGAATTTAACGTTGCACAGAAACATATAAATGTTTTTCTATCTCACATATGTAATAATAAATCATATGCTATCCTTTTGTTTAGTTTTTAGTTTACAAATGTTGCAGAAGAAAGTGCTTATTAATTGGTATGATAATATATCTTAAAGAAAATTTTTTGTTCTCGCGTATAAGTACTTATCTTGATAAGAAAGACCTAAGGAAAAATCTGCTCCAATCCTTTTTTTTAATGGAGAATTGTGAGACGAAGATTAAATATATAGAGTGGAGACTTCTGAAAAGAACCCATTTTGCTTTCCGTTTAGAAAAATTTCAAAATAAATGTTTAAGCCCTTTTTCTCAAAGTACCTATCAACTTTTCAATTTCTTCTTCACAAATACTTTTAAAACCACCTTTCTACATATAACTGCTACTGCTACTTTCTTCGTTTAGTTTCTATGTTAATATCTCCTTTGCTTAATTCTTCATAAAAGGAATGCTGCTTCTCAACTCTAGTCTATCCGAATATCTAACAAATAGATAGTTATTTTTTACATAATTGAGGATATTAAAAACGTTTTGAAACAATCTTTCGACCATTTAGCGAAATTATTTTAATATTATGACCATAACAACACTGCTCTTTAGCTTTTTTGGTATGTAGGAAACCATTTCACTCGTGATCTCTCCAAAGATAAATTATTTTCTTCAGAACATTCCTCCTCCTTTTTCCTTGGAACACATTAAGGCACAGTTCCTAAAGTTTATATTTGAAATATATAACTTCTCTTATGTACACGTATTGGAGTCCCTAATATTATTTTTCGCTGTTAAATCTTATTTTCTTATGATCAGACATGACCCACATGTCACACAGCATTTTCCACTTCTGAAGGGCATCTTCTCTATTTTTATAATGTCTTCAATCAAAAAAATATCAGTATATATTTTTTGCAGCAACATTTTACTTACACAAGAACTAATGAGATATTTAGAGTACTTAAATAAAACTATATCTCACTAGTTGTATTTTCTATCGTCCAAACTCTACAGGAAAAAAACAGAATCTCCATCCTATTGATTGCATTCAATTGGAGCATTCTTGTCCTCAACAGTTACTACGCCCATTTTTTTTTTTTTTTTTTTCATTTTTCCGACATCATCCGTTTAGGATCTGTAGATTCAATATGTGTTCTCTATCAGATTACAAACCTGTGAAGCTGTAAATATTCAGAGCATGGGAGGATACGAGTGGGTTGATTGAGTAATATGATATCATTTGTGAGAAAGCTGCGGTTGATATATATATATATATATATATATATATATATATATATATATATATATATATATATATATATATATATATATATATATATATATATATATATATATATATATATATATATATATATATATATATATATATATATATATATATATATAAACATAATTATATATAATATATATATATAATATAATATATATATATATATATATATATATATATATATATATATATATATATATATATATATATATATATATATATATATATATATATATATATATATATATATATATATATATATATATATATATATATATTAAACAATTTCCTGTAATGCAATATAATTTCTATATAATGATAAAATTGACTTTTGGATAAGAATATCGAAAACAATTTAAAATTTTTCTTTGTTACCCTTCATACAAGCTATTTCATTTTCTTTTAAATTAATCTATTTATAAAATATAAATATAAACTATATATATATATATATATATATATATATATATATATATATATATACTATATATATATATATATATATATATATATATATATATATATATATATATATATATATATATATATATATAAATATATATATATATATATATATATATATATATATATATATATATATATATATATATATATATATATATATATATATATATATATATATATATATATATATATATATATATATATATATATATATATTATATATATATATATATATATATATATATATATATATATATATATATATATATATATATATATATATATATATATTTGTTAAGAAGATTTCTGATATCTCGATATTATATATCGTTTTTTAAGTTATTTCTTTTCAGTTATTCGTGAGATTTTCTGTGAATAAGAGTGTTTTTGTGAATATAAATTAAAGATTTAGGTACATTGTGTTTGATAAAGTAGAGTTTTC
This sequence comes from Armadillidium nasatum, assembly GCA_009176605.1. Classification (NCBI taxonomy): domain Eukaryota; kingdom Metazoa; phylum Arthropoda; class Malacostraca; order Isopoda; family Armadillidiidae; genus Armadillidium; species Armadillidium nasatum. The sequence continues at coordinate 44,056 of SEYY01011733.1, read as the reverse complement.
TTGCTTTTTTGAGAATATTTTAAATTAATAATTGTGATAAGTGGAAATGGTCGTAAAATCTGTAATTTTGGGCAGAATATTTAAAACCTTCGTGTATGTTAAAGGTAAGTTTCTATCCTAGAAACTACTGCATTGAAAATATGAGTTTAAGTTAAGAAGATGCATTATATAATATAGTTTTTGTTGAAAATTAAGCTGTAACTAAGGTGTCCTTTATTGGTAGCAGGAAAATGACTGTTAGTGATTTGGTTTATTAAAGTTTTACCGTGAAGCTAGTAATCTGAAATCGTTTACGGTTTCGAAGATCGGGGTAAAAAAAAAAAAAAGAAATATGACAGTGAGGGCAGATATTCCGAGATAAGTTGTTAGCTCTGGTTAGGTTAGGTGAAGTCTAGTTTAAGTTAATCCTGGCTAGTTTAGAAAAGGTTGAAGTTATAATTAACTCAAATTGAAAATCATGTCACTTTCAAGATTGCATGATCATTTTATAAGATACTTGGCTAGTTTTATTTGGTTAGGAAGGTACCACCGGAGGAACGATTTCAGTTTTTTCCAGAGGCAATTAATTTCAAAAGATTTCTCATACATAAGTAGTATGCATGGCACTTTCCAGGTGGAAAAAGAGCCTACCGAGATTTTGATTTGCAATTGCAAATCATTCCTCTCAAATCAACCTCACGCTCTTTCCTAATACCATTTTCAGGGGTTCAATCCATTGAAATTGGACTTAAGTTGGGGGTTCCCGTGAACCCCCCAAAATCGGAATCAGGAAGTTGCCTGAGCTTGCGGGATCGCTACGCAAACCTCACTCTCTTTCCTAACTCTTTTTTTTGAGGTTCAATCCAACGGAATTTGGCTCGAATCTGGGGAAGGTGTCCGTGAACCGGTAAAAAAAAGTCAAGAAGGTCCATGAGAAATAAAACATTGTGCGCAATTGCAGAAAAGACCGTTAAGCTCTTTTTCCAGCGGAAAGCGCCGTGAATACTACTATATAATATATATATTATATATATATATATATATATATATATATATATATATATATATATATATATATATATATATATATATATATATATTGTGACATCATCTCCTATACACTCCTATGACGATGACTCTACCCTACATTACTCTTTTTAATTTGAAAGGTACAAGGAAGGTTGTCTTGGAGCAACTGACCTTAGATCAATCTCGTATTTCAAATTGGGACAGAGGAAACCTGGTCGTTTTTAATGCCATTAAACTCAATTTCTCCATCTCTCTACTAGATACAACCTTCCTCACAACCATGACATTTTCTTAGAAAACACACAACTCAATCATTTATCTCGTCTTAATATTCTTGATGTTTTTTTTTCTTGTGATCTTTCTCGGAAAGGATATTACTTCTTTTCCTAAACAAGCTACATAGAGGTTGGGTGTTCTGAGGCACCTTTAGAATTACTTCACTCTACTCCAGTTGCTAGCTCTTTATAGGAGTGTTGTTTGCCCCTTTATGAGTACGCCTCACACATCTGGGATAGTTCCCCTCATACAGCTCTCCTTGAAAAGGTGAAGTCTAGGGCTTTTCGTTGTATCAACTATCCTGCTTCCATTAATTCTCTCCAGTCTCTTTCGGCACGTCGAATTCTTGCGTCACCCATTCTTTAATTTCGCTATTGCAATGGATACTTCTCTCCCGTCGCCTTCCTACTCCATTGAGAGATCGTGCGACATATGTTTTACACAGTCTCATCCTTTATCTGTCCAACTCTCCGACCCCAGACTTAACCGCTATGCCCAATCTCACATGTACTCTACTGGTAAAGTCTGGAACACAATCCCTTCATATAACTTCCCAACTTCCTATGACTTACACATCTTTAAACGCAGTGTATAGGGAAATGTCGACCTTTAATTTGACCAGATATCGAAATTTCTCCCTAACTCGGGTGGAAATTCTAGTAGGTCTCTGACCACTGACTACCAGAGAATATATATATATATATATATATATATATATATATATATATATATATATATATATATATATATATATATATATATATATATATATATATTCATTACACCGTATCCCGAAAGATGCAGGATGGCGTCAGCTGCAGAATCTTCATATTCCTGAAACCGTACGTGGGACGAAAATGCTGGTAAAAATGGTTTCCAGCCTTTAGAACCATGCGAGGAATAATTCTCCATTTGTACTGACTGCGACGAAATACCAATCCTTTATCGACCAGATGTTACCTAGAAGTACCAATAATTTCCAATTTCCAATACACTTGTTCGTTTTAAATAACAATCTGACGAAAAAAACTTCAACGTTTCTTCTAAAGACTTCAGATCCCTAGACCACTTTCCAATCGCTTCTCCGGCTCTTCTACCTTCTTACCTCCCAGCTGTTTCCAACACGTACGAACCCGACAGCAGTCAGATCTATATATATATATATATATATATATATATATATATATATATATATATATATATATATATATATATATATATATATATATATATATATATATATATATGTATATGTACACGTATGAAAACCACAATACACAGTGGAATAAAATTTTACAATTTCTAATCTACTATTGGGAACTTGAACCCTAACTTCTCAGTTGGGAAGAAAGTGCGATAACCACCACACCACGATGTATTGTGGTTTCATACGTACGTATGTTTCTGTGGTTTATGTTGACAGTAACCGACCCGTTACCCCACATCCGAGCGAGGTCGGGGAGGTCCTTTGAGATTGTCATCATGACAGGTGATCATGAGCTTTCTCAAAAACGAATTCCTTTTGTACCTTCGTGGTGTGGTGGATAGCGCACTTTCTTACCACCTGAAAGGTCAGGGTTCGAGTCCCCAATAGCAGATTAGAAATTGTAGTTATATATATATATATATATATATATATATATATATATATATATATATATATATATATATATATATATATATATATATATATATATATATATATATATATATATACTGCTTTGTGTATTTACGCGTTCGCATGCTTTCTTCAAAAACTTGATAGAGAGCCCACTCTTCCTATATTCGACATTTAATAATTCATGAATTTTATTGAGCACTATTTCCATCTCATAATTTATACTGGTCAATTTGTCCAGTTATCTGATATTGGCAACTGAGAAGATTGGAAAGAAATGAATATAAAAGTAAGAGAACTGTGAAAATTGAGTTAAATGATAGGCATATCAGATATCAAACAATTCCTAGACTATTATTTATTCAGTGTTGGGAACTTTAATCCTTTCTTTTTCTCCTGATGACCTTTTCCTATATAACCAAAAATTTTAATCAAAAAGGATATTTTCTTCACATTCCCCGCTTGCAACTCACTTTTTAGTCAGCTTACATACCTTTGCTCTCAATTCTATTTTTGTCACTTTTATTTCAATTCTATTTTTTGTTCACTTACATGTCACTTTTATTTCAATCCTATTTTTGTCACTTACATCACTTTCCTTTCAATCCTATTTTTATCAATTACATCCCTTTGCTTTCATTCTTATTCTGTCACTTGCATCCCTTTGTTTCCAATCGTATTTTGTCACTTACATCCCTTTTTCCTTAATTCTATTTTTGTCACTTTCATCTTTTTTGTTTTCAATCCTCTTTTTGTCCACTTTCGTCCTTTTGCTTTCACTCCTATTTTTGTCATTTACATCTTTTTTTTTTCAATCCTATTTTGTCCTTTTATCTTTTTTTCAATCCTATTTGTCACTTTCATCCCTCTTTTTAAATTCTTTTTTTTATTTTGTTTTTTTTGGCACTTACATCTCTTTTTTTTCAATCCTATTTGTCCCTTACATCCCTTTTTTTTAATCCTATTTTTTTTTTGGCACTTGCATCCCTTTGTTCTCAATCCTATTTTTGTCACTTACATCCCTTTGCTTTCAATTCTATTTTTGTCACTTACATCCCTTTGCTTCCAATCTTCTTTTTGTCACTAACAACCCTTTACTTAAAATCTCTTCATTTTTATAAGCTGTCAAAATTATTCAAAATTCTTTTTCCGATATTTCATCTAAAAACATATATTCTGCAAAGAAATTTATTCTTTTGCAATGACATTTATAAAATTTTCAAGTTTTTTTTTTTTTTTTTTTTTTTGCATGACCTTTGACCTTCAAGGATTCATTACTTTTGAAGCCCTACAGGAAACAATGAAAATTAACTTAAAATTTATTATAGGAAAATTCATTAGGATGTGTATAATAAGAATTATTATAAATATCTACAAAATATTAAATCACTAATTTTTTAAACATCTAATAAACAAAATTGATGGCGCGTCTACCTATAAAATCATGAACTTGTTGGGCGAAGATTCCTGGTTCGATTCCTATGAAGAAAAATTTATGATATATATAATATATGTATATATATATATATATATATATATATATATATATATATATATATATATATATATATATATATATATATATATATATATATATATATATATATATATATATATATATATATATATATCATCTGGTAAGAATAGGCCAGTGGCCTACATAGAATCTAACAGAATTGGTAAAAACCATTTCTACAATCAAATCAAAGGACAGACATGAACCGGTAAATGGCGTTGAAACTTTGCAAGTCAAAGTAAGTTTTGAAAATTAAAGGAAGTGTGTTTAAAACTTTAAGTACGTGAAAGAATGTGTGTATATGTGAATATGTAAGTGTGTGTGTATGTGTGTGTGTGCGTATATGTGTGTTCATACGTGTGTGTGTGTGTTCATATGCGTGTGTGTGCGTGTATTAATCTTACAAAGATTAACGTGATTAAAACTTTTTTTTTTTTTTTTTTTTTTTTTAACAAAAAAATCTCGCTCTTTTAATTAAGATAATCTCGTGAAAAATTGAACCTTTTAAAAAGATTTCCCTTGAAAAAGAGATTCTCTCATTTGTAATTGGTAATGTGGGTCTGAAACAGGTTAACACTAACATTTTTATGATAAATATCATATTAATCAACTTTGTAGTGTGGGCCTGAAACAGATTAACACTTACATTTTTATGATAAATCTCATATTAATCAACTTGGTATTGTAGGTTTGAAATAGCTTGACACTAACATTTTCATGATAAATCTTGCACTAATCAACTTAGTAGTGTGGATTTGAAACAGATTGACACTAACATTTTCATGATAAATCTTACACTAATCAACCTAGCTTTTATATTAAATCATCTTTAATTAATAGGGAAAATGTATTATGTGTACTCTGTGAATAGAGCTTTGTACTTGCTGGGTTGAAAACGTGAAAAATAATATGAAATCATAAAGAGATATAAAAATTCCCAATATTTCAAATTTGCTTTAATATAGTAATGATTTTTTTATTTTTTTTATCGATAATATAAAAATTCAGATGCAATGATCGTAACTTCACTTGTTTTGGGAAGATGATTTCTTGCATTTTTATTATAAATATTCTCTTATTTCTTGATTAAATTTTTTTTTTTTTAAATTTTTAAAATTCCAGATTTGAAAAATAAAAAATAAAAAATAAAAAAATAAACAAAATTTTTTATGGAGGATTTTAATGAGAAAAATTTTTCTATTACTTATGTAATGTAAAAACAAAACCGTGAGACGCGGAAAACTAGAGAATACAAAGCAAAAATTTCTTAATATTTATTTGTTTTAGAACTTTTGAAATTTTCGCAGCATTTTTTTAAAGTAAATTTTTAATTTTTTTCCCTACTCTATCTAGATAATGCCTTCAATTATTCAATAGCTTGCTTATGCTTGTATTAAAAGTAAAATTAGTTTTACATATATAACAAAGGCCATTTACAGTTTAGCCATCGCTTACTTTAGTCAACAAGTAAAACAGTAATTTGAGTAAAATGACTGGGATGCTTCAGTGATTTAATTTCATTTCAGTGTGTGTGTATGTGTGTGTGTGTGTGCTTGGATAAGGAAGAGGGTTAGAATCAAGGATAAATTAGCTTAAAATTATATAAATAGAAGAAAGTACAGTTTAGATATACATTAAATGTCAAACTATTTAAAGCCAATGATGTTAATTCGTTCAAGTACTATGACATTTTTACTTCACAGTAGCAAACAAATACTTTAACTTTGCATTTAATTCCCTACTATTTATTGTCATTTAAACCCTTTTGAATAGAATCCCAATAAATTTAATTAAACTAGGACAATAAAAAAGTAAAAATACTATTTCAAATACCATATCGTTATGCAGAAATATTTTTCATTTTAGAAAGAGCAAAAAATTTTTTTTTAAAAAAAAAAAAAAAAAAAAAAAAAAAAACCATAAAAAAAAGCGTAGGAGCTACGAAAATATCACAACAAATTTTTTTCAGTTATTTTATTACGAAAGTAAATTAGTGAAGCTATTTTCTTAAAATTAATATATCTTTTCATTATTAAAAACGAAGAACATATATTTTCTTCCTCAAATTGTATGTGTGTACTTTTTTGTTGATATTTTGGTCATTTTGTGTCGACTTTCATTGTAAACTTTTTTTTCGCAGCGAAATAAAATAATCAAATTAATTCCTTTTATTTACACTTAAATAGCGTATTAATAATGTAGAGAATTTGTGCGTCAAAGGCCACTGTTTCGATCCCTAGATTGAGATTTCCTAGAAAATTCCTTTTTCAATAAAGGACTACGACTATGAACTGTATATGCATAAAAATACATTATACATAAAACAAATTATACATAATGCATAAGAAATTATATATGAAGATAATTATAATTATATATAATACAAAATTTAATAAATTATTTCTTTATATAAATATATATTCGTTAGAATACATAATTTATTATTACGAAAATAGCTGAATAATTTTATATTAAAGTATTTTTTAGACATCATAAAAATTGAAACTAATATATATATATATATATATATATATATATATATATATATATATATATATATATATATATATATATATATATATATATATATATATATATATATATATATATATATATATATATATATATATATATATATATATATATATATATATATATATATATATATATATATATATATATATATATATATATATATATATATATATATATATATATATATATATATATATATATATATATATATATATATATATATATATATATATATATATATATATATATATATATATATATATATATATATATATATATATATATATATATATATATATATATATATATATATATATATATATACTATATATATATATATATATATATATATATATATATATATATATATATATATATATATATATATATATATATATATATATATATATATATATATATATATATATATATATATATATATATATATATATATATATATATATATATATATATATATATATATATATATATATATATATATATATATATATATATATATATAACACTACAGTGATGCCGAAAGGGTTGCTGGCAAATTCCAGGTTAATTGACGAATTAATACGATATAAAATCATGAATTCATTTTATATACAGTATATATTCAATTTATAAACATTTGTATATGTATATGAATACATGCATTCAAGAAATGTCCGAACGTCTCTCCGAACACTCAACCTCCTAGAAACTCGTTTAGGAATGATAATATGATCTTACAAATAAGATCACTATAAAATGAAATACCGAAAACATTAAGAACAGAAAAAGGTTTGAATTGTATGTTTTCAATGGTGTAGTAGTTGTACGGATGATTGTTCAGTAGTTACAGGATGGAAATGAGTTTTTGAAGTATTGAACGCAAAAATTGTTTTGCCTCAAATTATAGATAACGAGAAAGGTCCAGGTTCACCCTAGGTCATCCTCCTGGTATTAGCTTTGTGCTACTAGGTGAGACGTCTTTCAGATTTTAAGGAGTATTGTATTCTGAACTCTTCGGAATAAGATGGGATATGAAACTAATTAAGAAATAGAAGAACATAACTCTGGTACACACAAATATTTTTTGCTTAAAAGAATGAACAATGATGGTCTTCACTCTCCAGTAACTGGTATAGAGCGACCGGGAAGAAAATCATTGAGAAGGTTAAAGAGAAAAGGATAAATATCTAAAGGAGGGAAGCTTAAATGTCAAAGCTTCAATCAGATCTCTATTTAACACTTTCGTTATGTCTAGCGCCACTGCAGAAGAATAACTGAAATGCCGAAAAACAAAGAATCAATAGTCGGAGAGAAATGAAAATATATTAAATGTCGAGTATTCAATTCAGAAACAAAACTGGCGAGTGAAGAAAGGAGTACTCTTTCTTCTGTACAAGTTGAATGGATGCATGCCTCCAGCAGGAATGAATGGTCAAAATGAAAAGACAGTGATTAAATAGCATACCAAGGCAGGAACAAACTCAAAATTCAATCTTTGAGAATATAAGGCGTTTTTAGTATTAAAGTTAAAAAAAAAAAAAAGAGAGAGAGAGAGAGAGAGAGAGAGAGAGAGAGAGAGAGAGAGAGAGAAAAGCACAGGATTCACACTTTTAATAAATTACATTATTAGACGTTAATGAGTTGGGTAGAAGTGGAGAAGGAGGCATAGATCTGAAATCTTTTAATTAAGTTTGACTTTATGAATTAGAAACAGAAGTTTGAAGAAAAGGTTCAGCTTTATCATAATAAGAAACAGCAGTTTTCTTTTCAGAAGTAACAACAGATGGAAAAACTGAAAAAAATCTGTCTAAATTGAAATTTTTAGTAAAAATGTCAGAAAGAGAGGGAAGGTAAATGACAGAAAAGTGATTTTGGTTTTCGGAGAATAGACCTTGCTTTAAAGGAATATTGATATTTGTTTGTGAACCTTCCTTGCAAGGGATGAAATATTTTGTAAGAACCCCTATTTTAATCATGTTTTATAAACTCTAACGATACCCTTTCATGCTATTCATAAATATTATAATTATGATTATTATACAAGGTAAAATATTAAAATCATTAAATAGGCGATCTACATTAAAATTTAATTATGAATTAATAAGACATATTAGAAAGATCAGTAGAAAAATCTTCCATTGCCACCCCTCTTTCATTTAATGTATATCATGCTTTACAAATAGAGAGGAGTAACGATATGCAAATCTAGTAGTATTTAAATACATAGTAGAACAAAAGGAAACTTGGGATTAATGAACAACTACGAACTATACAAAGACTTTAAGTACTACTGTTCTTGGGGCTTATATACAACCTTGAGAAACACGGCTTTTGATACATTTAAGAATGAACGATACCATCCCACTACAGCTGCTATATAGGTACCAGAAAAGGAATCAGGGATAAAGTCACAGAATACCCACATAGGTTCGAAAAGAGTTTCGATTATACTCTATTACAGGTTCAACATTGATCCTTTCGATATGTCCAACTCTTCCAGGAAATAAATCACCGAATTGACTAACAGCTTTTGTATAAGAGTCACACAGAAGGAAGAAGGAAAGACTAACCAGGGTAATATTTCTTAATTAAATCACACTCGCATTCTGAGGTAAAGACAGAAATGTTAGAGAGATTCTTAATTTCCTCTTTAAGAGAGACTTGAAAATTTTAGCAAGAACAAATAATATAATATATATATATATATATATATATATATATATATATATATATATATATATATATATATATATATATATATATATATATATATATATATATATATATATATATATATATATATATATATATATATATATATATATATATATATGCGTATATTTACAAAAACATGTTATCTTATATTAGGAAATTAATACCTTATCATCACATTGTCCTGAAAACGGAAAATGAGCTTATATATATATATATTCATTATATATACATATATATATATATATATATATATATATATATATATATATATATATATATATATATATATATATATATATATATATATATATATATATATATATATATATATATATATATATATATATATATATATATATATATATATATATATATATATATAATACATATTAAAACTTCTTCAACACTAATGGAGTTGTAATGTATATGTTCAACTTTTAAAGTCTGCTAAGTCAAGATTTGAACCCTGACCTCTTGGATGCTAAGCAAGAGTGTCACCTTCGAGTCAAGACAGTACAAAAGGAAATCTCCCTTGGGAAGACTCATATACAACTGTTATTCAGAACACCCCAAGCGGACTCCTCCGACTGCGCTCTAACACAGAGAAACAAGGTCAAGTTCTATCCTCTTCTCTAATAAGAGGCCGGAGTTCGAATCCAGATTTGGCAGGCTTTAAAAGTTGAATATTTTTTAAGTCAACAAGCGTTGTAGTGGTTTTAAATGTTTGCTTATATAAGAGATGATAGAACTTGACATTCCGGCCCTTGTATCAGAGCGCAGTTGGGGAGTCCGCTTGGGGTTTTTGCATTGACATTTGTTTATGAAACCTTCCTTGCGAGATTTCCTTTTGTACTGTCTTAGCTTAAAGGTGACATTCTTGCATACCATCCAAGAGGATAGGTTCAAATGATGGTATAACAGACTTATATATATATATATATATATATATATATATATATATATATATATATATATATATATATATATATATATATATATATATATATATATATATATATATATATATATATATATATATATATATGTATATTTTTTTTTTATTGTGTTTGCTCTTTTCGGCATTATTGTTATTGTTACTTATTCTATGTTGTAAAAAGCATTTTTTGACCCGATCGATCCCTATCAGAAAAGATTGAATGACTTTTTTCCATCAAAGAAAAAAAAAAAATCTTTTGTTTGACTAAAATTGAGGATTCCTTGTTGGCATTTCCTTTTTTCTTTTTCTTTTTTCTTTTTTCTTTTATTTTTCTTTTCTTTTATTTTATTTATTTTTTTTTTTGCCTTCTCTTAAAATATATATATATATTTTCATACATTTTTGTACATTAATTTATCTACCAAATTTTTTTTCTTTTTTTTTTCAGTTCGTTTCTTCCCATTTTTTTCTCTCTTAATATTTCTTTCTGTATCAATTCTTACATTTTTTATTCTTTCATTTTTTTATACATTTTCCTCGTAATTAAATTCAACAAATTTATCTCTGTTTTTTTCTTCCTTTATCTATTTAATTCATTTAATCATGACCATCTTCTAATTTTTATCATTTTATGGCTACTTTTCGACCTTCCATCATTATCTCTCTAAACTCATATATATAAGATAAGAAGATATAAGAAGAAATAAAAAAATATACGAAGAAATTAAAAGATATACAAAGAAATAAAAAGAAATACAAAGAAATACAAAAATTCAAAGAAACAAAAAGAATGAAGAGAAAGAAAAAAAAGAATATATAAGAAGATATAAGAAGAAATTAAAAGATATAAAAAGGTATAAGAAGAAAAGCTTCTCAGGGATTAGCATATTATGTGAGAGGATGATGATGAAAAAAAGACTGAGGAAGAAGAAATAAGAGGATGAGAAGAGAGAGAGAGAGAGAGAGAGAAAGAGGAGATAAAGAGACGGAAAATCAAATATTCAGTGAGAAAGAGTGAATGAAAAAGAGAGAGAGAGAAAAAAAAGAGGAAGTGAGTGAGAAATTAAAAGATGAAGAAAATGCGATGGGAGAAGAGAGAAAGAGAGAGAGAGAGAGAGAGAGAGAGAGAGAGAGAGAGAGAGAGAGAGAGAGAGAGAGAGAGAAAGAAAGAAAGAAAGAGAATCTTTTTAGTTTAAATGAAGATCAAGCTCTCTTAATATTCAATAAATAGGTGTTTAATTATAACAGGAGATAAAATTTTAAGAAATAATTGATTTTCTCATTCACTCACGAACAAAGCAAATAATTAAATAAATAGTATATACTTAAATACTAATAATTAAATAAATAATACTTAAATTTTTAAATGCAAGAACGTAAATAAAAAATACCTAAATACTAGTAATTAAGTAAACAATATTTAAATAAATAATACTTAATTTCTTAAATGCAAGAACTTATATAAAAAATACTTAAATACTAATAATAAATAATACATAAATATTAATGCTTAAATAAATAACAATTAAATAACAAAATACTAATAAATAAAAAAATAATACTGAAATACATAAATATTAATTAATGAATAAAAAATTCTTATATAAATAATACTTAAATACTAATAAATGAATAAATAATACTTAAGTACTAATACTTCAATAAATAATAATTAAATACTAATACTTAAGTACATAATTCTTACATATTAATACTTAAATAAATATTACTTAAATAAATAAATGCTAATAAATATATATTATATAAATAATACATTAAAACTAATAAATAAATAAATACTTAAATACTGATTCTTAAGTACAAAATTTTTTAATATTAATACTTAAATAAATAATACTCCAATTCATAAATACTAATAAATAAATTATATTATATAAATAATACTTTAAAACTAATAAATAAATTTATACTTAAATACTATTACTTAAATACTAATACTTAAATAAATAATATGTGAATACTGATTCACAAATGGGGAAGTTGATAACGGTGATATATCTGCTAAAATTTCCTCATATTTGATCGCAAATATAGATAACATAATTTTTTCTGTCAAATTATTATTAATATAATTTTTTTTTTTATCACCGACAATAGATTAAAATTACCAGTGGTTATTTCTTACGAAAGCCATACTGGCATAAGATTAGGAAATTGAGAAGTTTATAAATCTTCCTGTTAAGGATAGATTCGAAAACTTTAGAAAGAACTGAAATTAAAGAAATAGGACGGTAGTTAGAAGGTTAGGAGGGATCCCCCCTCTTCAACACAGGCTAAATGAACGCACGTTTCCAGCAAGAAGGGAATGTTGAGGTAGGAAAAATAGAAGGAAATAGTTTACCAAGGCAAGATGCAAGTTCGGAAGCACAAGTTTTGAAAATCACAGGAGGGATACAATCTTGGACTATACGTCTTCTTAGTGTTAAGCCCAGAGGGAGCAGAAACGAGGTCTTTAGAAGATATTACAATTTTAGGCATAAATGAGTTGGAAGGGGTTGAAGGAGTAGGTTGAATAAGGTTGAATAAGAGGCAAAAGTTTGAAGTGAAGAGTTAAGCTTTAGAGGAAGGACAAAAATGGCAGTTGTACCGTCAGAAGATAATAAAGGATGGAAAGAAGAAGAAGCAAAGTTAGAGTTGAAATTTTTTTTTTGCAAAATGCTAGAAAGGACGTGAGGAAGAAGAACCAGAAAGATTATTGCATTTTAAACGGAGAAATGAGTTTTTGGTTTTACGGAGAATAGATATTGCACAATTTCTGGATGAAATATAAGTTGCATGAGTTTCTGGAGTTTGATGACGACGGTAGTATCTGAAGGCATCATCCCTGCGACGGAAAGCACGAGAACAAGTCGAGTAGAACCAAGGTTTGTTAGGTTTAGTAGAAGGGAAAGGACCACTCGAGTTCCATTAAAAGCATACAGGTTTTTTCCATGATGTTCATTAATATACTTAATCTACTGCTGCAAATAATAGAAATATTACAATTTTACCGTAGTACTCTTCCATGATCTTAAGTTTTCCATATATTTTGATCTTGATATAATTTTATGGCAATTTAGTATTTGTTCTTTGATGAAAGATTTCGCAGTCACAGCTCGTTCACGGCTGCTGACTTTCTCAGATTTGATACAAGCACACTTATATTACTTATACTGCAATAATGTTATGTAGCTTGGAAAAACAATTCTTCTAGATCTTCGACAATCATTATTATTATTTTCTTTTTAAGGTCATTATTCTTCTTCGCAAATGAGTCTTGCCACTGAAGAGAACGTTAGATTTGAAAATACAAATAATAAATTATCCTTCGTGTTGCATATGCACCTGCTGGTTGGACACCAACGATATATTTTTTATTTTTTGCAAGCGAAGACAAATTGACAGTTGCTAAAAGCAACATGTGAGAAATTGACTAAAACTTGTAAAGAAT
>SEYY01011733.1:0-22500 GCA_009176605.1 Armadillidium nasatum | reverse complement strand
CGAACTTCTGTTGACGACTGTAGTACATTGAAGGATGTTTAACGGCTGGGACTTCAAGGAAACAGAGAAATCTGGTGAGTCTTTGAAAATGACAAGGCGCTGCCCTAATCTTTGCTCATATACTTAAAAATTCACTAAAAAACCTGACAACATATATATATATATATATATATATATATATATATATATATATATATATATATATATATATATATATATATATATATATATATATATATATATATATATATATATATATATATATATATATATATATATATATATATATATATATATATATATTTATATATATATATATATATATATATATATATATATATATATATATATATATATATATATATATATATATATATATATATTATATATATATATATATATATATATATAATATATATATATATATATATATATATATATATATAGGCGATTGTTTATTTTTGTATCTACAACTCACGGTATAGCAAAAGAGAAAGGCTTTTCTGCAGTCTGAAGTGAATAAAATCCAATTTGCATATCCCCTCTGGCGACACTTGTTGCAAGGGAAGAGAACCAAAGCTGTGAGGCTGCAGATTTAGTCTAGATCTTCTACAGGCAGTTAAAAGGAATTAAATTGTCTCTAGGGAAAACCCCTTTGATTAAAGTTTTCGCAGTCCGTATATATATATATATTATATATATATATATATATATATATATATATATATATATATATATATATATATATATATATATATATATATATTATAATATATATATAATTTTTTTTTTTGTTAGAGGTAAACGGGACTTTTCCTAACCTTACGTAAAACACATTAAATAGTAATAAAAAATAAAAAGAATTTTAACATAAAAGCGAAAGATGTAATTAATAATCCCTTAACGTCTGCAAAATTATTAGAGGTTATCAGAGTGATAAACTCATTTTTAAAGAACAAAATAGACTTGTTAGCAAGATATGTTATACAAATTATGCATTCGTAAGAAAAATCTTGTTCCAAAAATATATCATTAAAACTTTTACTGTTGTCATGTCTACCCCCACCTACCCTATTAATTTTCAGTAAACGGTTACGTCAATAGAATGTGTTAAACTCTGGTTACTTTGCAGACTCTGGTTACTTTGCAGAAAAGATGAAAGCTCACACGTAAGGTGAAATTTTAAAATATCCACATACAATCAGAGAGAAGTAACATTCTTAAAGTTATAAATGGAACTACAAGTCAATTTTTAGCTCACCAAATTGTTTAGAACCAAAATGTGAGGGCAACAAATCTCCGAAGAACAAAATCGCTTTCACATTACAAGGCAAAATACTTTCAAATAAAATTTTGGTGTCCCTTCTCATAGAAGGGTTTTAATGAATGGAATAGACTACTTATAAATTTTCAGAAATCATCCTCAATACTATAGTTTTGGAAAAATTCTACAAACTACTTCACTTATTTTTATTATTAAAGTATTAAATAGCACATACCTATCTTTATTAAGTTTTAATTGCAATTAATACTGAAGATAATATTAGTTAAAATATTAATAATAATTATTACTATTAATTATTATTATTATTATTACTATTTATTGCTATTATTATTATTATTATTATTATTATTATTATTATTATTATTATTATTTATTATTATTATTACTTTAATATTATTATTATTAATAATAATAATGATTTTCGAACGAAATTTATAAAAATATTTTTGATTTTTACCACAAAATAGAAATTTTTTCAATCTTTAAATGATGAAATTGAAGAAAAAATAAAACTCAAACTAAAAAAAAAAAAATCAATTAAATTGAACTTGTAAGTAATACATTATTCCAAGTTGCAAAGATTGTATGAGAAGAAGTAAGAAAAAAATTTCAAATCAACGTGAACAAGATAGCGGAAACCAGGTTGTCAATATAACGATCAAGATAGCTTACAAATGACGTCATAGTGTAAAGATGCGACAATGCCGTGAAATCATGGGGGCAGGTGTTTGTATGCGAGCTTACTCATATGCGCAAGAGCACACGTGTGTGACGCTCATCACCGAAGGGTGCCTTGCAACATTGCAATGTTGTAAAGTGTCATTGCAATAAGAGCCTTACCCTCATTGTCAGCTGCCGCTGAACAATGGCACTCCTCTTGTTCTACCGAGTGGTCGTAGCCTAAGAGTGGCACGTGTTGTTGATAGAAAAAACTGGGAAAAGCTCATGAAGAAGCGTGGGACTGGAAATAAAAGTCACAAGTGTCACTGAAAAACCGCAATGCTACCAAAAAACCACAGGTGGAGATAAAAATAATTCGCAAATTGGTCCAGCAAAAAGGCTGAGGTGGGCAGTTTTCCCTCAAATTCCCTTAAAAAGCATAGTAAGGATAGAGAGTGACCAATTTCCCCTTTGTTTAAGCTCAATTCCACCTGGCACTGGCACTGATACTTACCACAAAAGTCTGGTCTTACTAATATATATATATATATATATATATATATATATATATATATATATATATATATATATATATATATATATATATATATATATATATATATATATATATATATATATATATATATATATATATATATATATATATATCCTTTAATACTTATAGAACATTAAAGTCAATGAAATGGCTGAAAGTTTTAATACACTTTGACTTTTCTAAAATAAATTTCACCACAAAATGAGTTTTATTGTCTTTTGTGATTACTTGAATCTCTGAAGATTAACTCGCACTTTCGGATCTTTACGTACTTTTTTACGTTATCTAAATTTTATATATATATATATATATATATATATATATATATATATATATATATATATATATATATATATATATATATTATATATATATATATATTATTATATATTATATTATATTTATATATTTATTATTTATTTATTTATTTATTATATTTATCTATTTATCTATTTATCTATCTATTTATTTATCTATTTATTTATTTATTTATCTATTTATCTATTTATTTATCTATTTATTTATTTATCTATCTATTTATTTATCTATTTATTTATCTTTTTATTTATCTATTTATTTATTTATTCATTTATTTATTTATTTATCTATTTATTTATTTATTTGCATGTCATTTTTATGATAGGTTTTAGTTAATAAAAAAATAACATTTATTTTATAATATAAAAGTTCAATTTTATAAAATATTCACTTGCAACGACATATATTTAAATGTTTGCATAGAAATTGTTTCATAAATTTTAACATTTAGCTTATGTTCTTAGTCTCCCTGACCATTCCTCGAAGATTCATTCATTCCTTCATTTATTTATGCTAGTAAGTTAGTAATATCTTTTATTCCATACTAAGCAGTCTCCGAATGAACACGAAGGTTCTTTGAGCTTCAGTCATCAACATAAACTTCAGTAGTTCACTTTGATCTGAACTTTGGGGCTCCTACCCTTTTTTGAAATTTATGTGGTCTACTCTACTCAAGCAGAAAGATATTTCATCCAATTTGTTTATCCATTAACATAACATCAAAATTGATATTTATAACTTTATTCAGATTTAAGTAGATACGTAAAATACATGTTATTTATTTTATTTTCAAGAGTTAATTTATCTATATATGGTGCATTCCAAGACAATGTAGAAGAAGCCCTTCTAGTCACAATACAATTGGTAACCAGAAGTTAAGAACATTAAGCGCTCTACAAAACACTAGTGGCCTCTATCGGCGACCTCTGGTGACATCTTCAGTCAGTGTCTTCTTGGTAGTATTGTGATAAATGGTGGCGGTGATCATATACCTCCAGAATTGATTGAGATGAGTGTTCAAGTTCCTGTTTTCAGTTTCTTTCTGATTCTGTATTTTAGATACATTGTTCTATTTATCTAAAATTACCTCCGATCAAACTTGTTTTTTTTCAAAAAGCAAGTTACTTACTTCGGTAGTAGTTACTCGTTCTTCTTATGCTAAAGTGGACGACAAAAATTATTCTTTCCTTAAGAGTTCTTTCATTTATTTGCCTTTATGAGCACAATAACAAAGAGAAATATTAAGAATTGTTGTCTAAGCAACCTTAAAATGATAAACTTTCATTCTTTCTCCGCAATATTCTAAACTTTCACAGCTATTGTAAGTTATATGTTGGAGATGACATTGTATGTATTATTAGTTTATTCGATTCCTTTCTCTCTTCTATTCGTCCCATTGTTGCTGCTCAAACCTCTTTTTATTTCTGGAGTATTTGGGTATCCTTGCAATCAATATTTAATCATTTTCTAAAATTTCACCACAAGTTGGCACTTTGGTTATTGCTTCCAGCATTCCAGCACTAATTGCAAAGAAGCTCTATATTCCATTACTGAATGTATTCAAACATTTAGTGGCAATCAAAATCTATAATTTGTTGAATCATATAAGCTCAAACCTGCAAATCTTGGTGTAAATGTCATAATAAGTAGATCTTGCAAATGCAACCATCCTTCAGACCTTATTCCCAATCCTTGTTTCCTTATCTTTACCTCCCAAGGAAAAAAGGAAAACATATCGAGAGAGTTCTCGCATTTCAAAAATGCTGTACCTATGTTTGACTCAACTGTAGACTTTTTAGCGTATACAATGTTAACAATTCAACTCTTCCTGTATCTTTAGCCTATAACTTTTCTACTTCAACGACTTCCATTTCACGCAATGTAGCTAACAATAATTCTTTTAAATATATTATGAAGAACTCTCTGAACTCTCTTTTTGAACCTCAGTGAACCTATTTTGGTAGCTGACATACCACTTACTATCCTGTCTATGTTAGTTTTGATAAAGGAAAAAGAAATGAAAAATAACTTGATTTTTTTTATATATTTGGGGCGTTAATAAACTTACACTTATAAAGTGTAAGTTTATTAACGAAATGGGAAATTCCTAAAACAAATGAACTCGTATTCAAGAATAATTCTAATTTACCCACTTAGGTAACACTAGTAATTTTGAGATGAAATCGAACTGGAAGGGTTACACGAAGATCAAAAAAAGGAAATAGATAAATGGGTAACAAAATTAAGATGACCCATTAATTAAATATGCTTTGATAAAAATGTGAGAGAACGTTAAATTTAGATAGAAGTTCCAAAAAGAAAATTAAACTTTGGAGAGAAAGCATTCAAAGAAATAAAAAAATAGATGAAGATATATATATATATATATATATATATATATATATATATATATATATATATATATATATATATATATATATATATATATATATATATATATATATATATATATATATATATATATATATATATATATATATATATATATATATATATATATATATATATATTAAATTTTTTTATTTACCTAATTTTAGATATTTTATGTTATTAATCAAATTTTCTCTTTCAGATTGTGTGGCTATTCACATATAACTTAAAACCATTACACATTTATTTGTTTGTAACACTCTGTTATAAACAAAAGTTTGAATTAACATCTATTCACTTTTTCTCTCCCTATATGTATTCCTATCTATAGGGGAAACTAAAATGCTTGTTATCTTTCAATTGGTTTCAATAATTTCATAAATATTTATTACATTTTTGTGAGAAACTATAATTATTTGTCTGTAAAAGTATAGATTGTTTCAAATTGGAAGATATTTACAGATGCATTGAAGAGGGCTAAGTGAGCCTTTCACCCATTAAAAATTTAAAATAATCGATATATTATATTCATATAATTATTAAACCTATATCTAATTGTATTAATTAATATAAACAGATATATTGTTTATATAATTATAAATCCGATGTTTCGATTATAGTAATTGTTATAACCGATAGTTTGAGTTTGACAATTGCTGAAACAGATATTTGGTTATGATCATTATCGGAACCGATATAATCGATTTAATTATTTTTATTACGAAATATTCTTATTGTAACTTTTATTTTATATATTACAACGAAATTAATCTTTGTCAATTCACCAAACGTGACTCTAAAGGCTGTGTATCGGCCCCGATCACCGACTGGGGAAATTTGCAGCAACAAAAGGTTGCTGGAAATAAGCACAATTTTTATACTTTACATTTAGTTTTGCTACCAAATGTCATTACCTTCAATGGCATTGGTACTATTAGGGTTTTCTTTGGAAACTACATCAGACTTTGATGTAACATCATTTATGGCAAATATTTGTGTGGGTTGCAGATCTTCAAAATTGTCAGAATTTTCTTCTCCACATTTGATAACCTGATTTTTTGAGAGCCATTGCTCCACTTTACTTTGAACTGGTTTATTTGGAAAAGCAGGAATTAAAAACTCTTCAATATGACCATTCACTTTATCAGATGACTCTTTTGAAGATATAACTGTAGTTTTATTTTCTTCATAACCACTCTTAGTATTTTCACCTGTGTCTTCTTTATCTGAGCAAAAATAAGAAAAAAAAATCATAAAATTAAAGAAAGTATCAAAAAAAAATATTTCCAGATATATATATATATATATATATATATATATATATATATATATATATATATATATATATATATATATATATATATATATATATATATATATATATATATATATATATATATATATATATATATATATATATATACCTTTGATTTTTTTGTTAATTCTCTTTTTGGAATGTGCAAATGATTCATCCATATAGAAAGAAATAGGTTTATTTTTTCTTGTTGTGCGACGAATTGGTGCCTCTTCAAGTTCTTCTTCTTCATATGTGGTTTCAGAGGGGTTTCCAACATTCTTACTTACTTCTTTAGGGTAAAAAATTATATAAATATTTACAAGCAAAAAGCATATGAATATGGCATTCCATATTAAGAAAAAAGACAATGTCAATTTTCAACGGTTTCAAATTTGGTGAAAATTAGGATTAGGTTCGGTAATAAAAATTCCAAGTTTAGCTCAATAGGTCTGTTGGGGCAAAAGTAAAAGTTAAGGAGAATTTTCATTTTCTGGTTTCCCCCTGTTATATATTTCTTCCTGCTTATCTTCTCGTAGTCGTTGTAGAAACATGCGCATTGTTTCAAATTAAAGAGAAAGGAGAGATCTTTCATTAATATTATAATTAAAAGCTATTTAATGATAAATTTGAAAAAAAGTTATAAGCATTTAAATATTTGGGGTGCTAACACCCTCTTCAGGAACATTTATGGAAGAAACCTTTTTTGAAAATGTAATTTATATTCCTCTACATTTTGTTTAAATTTACTGAGGTAACACAAAGCATTATTTTCACTTTTAAATCTGGTACCTTTTTTTTTTCTCTCTCTCTCCTCTCTCTCTCTCTTATTTAAAAGTTCAATACCATTTTGTTGCATATATAGACTAAGTTTTAATATTAAAATCTAAAATTATAAATGAGAAAAACTATTCTTTTTAAATACTTTTCAAATTAATTTTACAACTGGATATAAATTAATATTTTTCGGTGTACAATATTTTATATTTCAAATATTATCACATAAATTTATTAAATATTTAATTATTTTCCTTCTCTTTTTACTGAATTATTAAAAAATATTAGTTATGTTAGTAATTTCATAAAATATACTTTTCTTTATTTGTAAAAATGACTCTCAAGCTAAAATAAAAAATGATAAAAAAAAGAGACTTGATAATAAAATAATTAGGAAGAGTTTCAGAAATATTTTTAAGAACGTTGCTGGAAAATATGCTGGTTTGAAATTACTAGTAGAAGATTCAATATATATATGCACAGTATTTTTAATATACACAAAAGGCCATATGAATCACCAAAATTGTCTGGACCTATGGAAAATTTAGATACAGATTTTCATATGCATATCTATTTTTTTTATTTAACATGAAAAAGCCAAAGGTACTGTTATAAAGAATAGAGTTGAAGAACCAAAGTATATTCGAATATAGCATGCAAAGATAGAACATATATATTGTATACTTTAATAATTTGAAAATTTGAGTTTTAATAATTTAAAGTTTTATTTTTACTGGATATCAGGTTAGATATCAAGACACTAAAAATATGGATGGATAGGTCCGATATCCAGACATCATGCCCATCCCTACTAGATAGATTATCAAAGAAGATAAATTGAATACTGATTTGAAAAGAAGAAAATTCTAGAGGCCATATATATATATATATATATATATATATATATATATATATATATATATATATATATATATATATATATATATATATATATATATATATATATATATATATATATATATATATATATATATAAAAAACAAAAATACCCGTATCACCTTGACATGATAGGAACCCAATTCTACACAAACACCCTAGACATTTCACATCCCTGTCACTATACCCTACAAGACCACACAAGACACCGTCTAAAATTACCTCCATCATCCCTGCCCTATACTACAGTAACATATTCAGAACCATTCCACCTACTGCAAACAACACACCACTAATCAAACACATACACACCATCATAACACAAAATTATCTCAACACCCGCCAACCAAATCATCTTCTCAACGAAAAACCCCCCGACATAGCAAATACACAAAACACATTACCACGCAAAACCCAAATTACCCTATCCAGATTAAGGTCAGACCACCACCCTAACCTACAAGCATACAAACATAGATTCAATATACAAAACACACTATCCCCAATATGTCAAAGATGTATGCAAGAACCAGACACAACAGAACATCTCCTTCTGAGATGCCCCTCCCTTACACAACACAGAACCCTCCATCACATCACCTCTCTGAGAGACCTTTGGACTCGGCCGGCGGCCGTTGCGGATTTCCTGAAGGCAGTGTGGCCCTTCCAGTGAGGAAGGTCCAAGGGGAAAAAAAGTAAAAAAAAAAAAAAAGTAAAATAAGTATATATATATATATATATATATATATATATATATATATATATATATATATATATATATATATATATATATATATATATATATATAATATCAAAATATATAAATTTATATTTATATTTTTTTTTTCAAATTAATAAATAAGAAACAAAAGACTTTAAAATCTGATCTTTTATATATGGCAATATGCTAGTAAAGGGTAAAAGAAATATAAAATGTTACCAAAACAAGAATTAAAAATATTATTTTAGGGTTGTCACAAATACTAATATATATATAGGACTTTGTCAATTAACACAAAACTGAAAAACAATCATCTGTACTGTGTGTGACATCAATTTAACATATAACAATTTAATAAAATTAACTATTTTGAACAAGTAGACATATACATTTTATGTTCTGTAGTTTTTCTTCCATCTTTCCCTATAAAATGAAACAATATACATGTTTTTATGATAATTAAGAGAGATGATATAGAGTGAAAGAGTTTATAGTGGGGGAACCCAAAAACTACAAATTTCTCAAATCTATCAGGTATCATAACTTTTGACCCACTAAACCGATTGAGCTGAAATTTAAAATTTTTATTAACCAAAACCTTAACTGACAAGCCAAATTTGAAGAAATTCTATGATCCTTTGGAAATGCTTGTATGATCTCACACAGAATGCCCCCATATAATGAGGGAAAATAATGCACACATCTATGTATATATATATATATATATATATATTATATATATATATATATATATATATATATATATATATATATATATATATATATATATATATATATATATATATATATATATATATATATATAATATAGGGTCCATTATGAAAGTAATGCGCGTTTGCTGTGAAAAATGTTTCTTGATCCTACCGGTACAAATGCTTAAAATTCTTCGAAATACTCTCCCCCAGCATCAATACACTTGCGGAGACGTGTCTGCCATGCCTGGAAGGCACCCTGAAACTCCTCGACGGGAATGCCTCTTAGGAACGTTGTGACATGTTTTTGGATGTTTTCCAAGAACTCCCAATGCTTTCCTTTTCGCGCTTTCTTGAGGCGGGGGGATGATTTTGTGTGCCACTGCTCTGCCTTTTCGATTCTGGGTCGTACTCGAACATCAAGGATTCGTCTCCGGTTACGACAGAGTTAAGAAAGTCCGGCTCATTTTGAATCAAATCCAACAATTCTTGACAGCGCAAAACTCGAAGTTCTTTCTGCTCTTCCCTCAACACTTTCGGCACCAGCTTCGCACAGACATTGCGCATTTGCAGATCCTCAGTCACTATCCCATATACCGCAAATGTGGACAATTTCGGGATGGAGTGAAATCTCGGTAAGTATCGGCACATTTTCAGGTATCGGTATGAATTGGATAAATTTCTCGGTATCGGTGAATTTGAAAGTCTTAGTATCATATTTTCGAGGTATCGGGTATCGGTAAAAATTTTGGTATCGCTCCATCCCTAGTGGACATGCTTAGGGTGTCAGCGATTTGCTGGAAGCTCAATCGACGGTCGGAACGCAAAACTTCGCGCACACGATTCACGATTTCGTCGGTTCTGGCCGTTGCTGGGCGTCCACAACGGAGTTCGTCGGCGATCTCCTCCCGGCCCTCCTTGAACGCCTTGTGCCATCTGCCGGACTGTGACCTTGACATGCAGTCGTTCTTGAAGGCCTCTTGAAGCATCTGGAATGTTTCGGTTGCATTCTTTCCAAGCCGCACACAAAACTTGATTGCGTATCGCTGTTCAAGCGAACGCTCCATTGCGCCGTGTTACAAAGTCGAAAAACACACTTCACGCGGAGGCACATCTTTCCACTCACACTGCTCGGAGCAAACTGACAACCGGCTACATTAGAAGAGCAAACCCCTCATCACATTTCCTGACTCAGTTTACCCCGCTGCGATGAATAGTCGCATACCAATAAAATACTGTGCATTACTTTCATAATGGACCCTGTATATATATATATATATATATATATATATATATATATATATATATATATATATATATATATATATATATATATATATATATATATATATATAATATATATATTTTTTTTTTTTTTTTTTTTTTTTTTTAATAAAATAATTTAATTTTTTTTTTTTTTTTTTTTTTTTTTTTTTATTTTTTTTTTTATGTAGAAAGGGAAAAGACCATATAATAACTGGCTAAAAAAATTTTATTCTAAAGTGTGTAGAAAACGTTTCCAATAGTTCTCCTTAAATAAAGAGGAATGCAATTTAGAAATCAAAAGACTAGATTCTGTTGTATTAGCGACAATGTGAGGAAGGAATAGGCTTCATTAGATATGCTGAACAAGGTTCAAGAGAATCAGAAAGGTGAAAATTTGAGATAAAAAGCAGCGTACTATGTCAAACTTTTATATATTTATATTATACCTTCACAAAGAAAGCTACTAAAATGGTGTAAAATGATTCTTTGATGTGTCTGAGAACAGAACCAATAATAACTAAGAAACTTTACAGAAACAATGTAACAATTGAGAGAAAATCTCGAGAAACAAAACACCATGATAGCTTAGAACAAAGTTGTATGTTTTTAACTTAGGCAAATGGCTGCAAAACCAGCAAACTAAAGCATGAATCTTAAATTTCATTTCTTGAGACATTTAAAAAAAAAAAAAAATCCAATTACTCAGAACCAAGGTTTAAGCCAACTAATTAAAAAAAAAAAAAAATTCTTTCTTTTTTTTTTTCATCCAAATAGTTTCTATTACTACTACTTATCTAAATCACTCTAACCAATAACATCTATGACAATATGCATCACAAACCTTTTACCTCTTTCTATATCTCAGATTTTGTTTCTTGTAATCTTTCAAGGAAAAAGATTTTGGGTGTTGGTGTGTTTTAGTGTTAATGGAATTAGATGAATAATAAAATAATTTGATTGTATAGCCTCATTTCCATAGATTAAAATGTAGAATGAATCTGACAATTGGTTGCGTGTTTGTCCATTTATCTTGAACAATTCTTAGAGTTAGAATAGCAGGGTAAATATCTGGAAAGTCTTCTTATGTGATGGTTATTGGATAAGTTAGATAATGAAGCAGATTCGAAAAGTTCCAAATGGTTTTTTATTACTTATCATGCATTTATGACAGCAAAAATAAAACTAAATAAAATAAAAATAAAAGAAAATTTATTTTTAAAACCATTTTAAACTAACCTTTATTATTAATAATAAAATATTTTGAAATTGAAATGCAAATTTAAATTGATGATAAAAGAAAACGACAGAGCAAAAGAAAGATAATTTAAAAAATCTTGTGACAAATGTTCATACAGTTTGAAAGAAATCAGTTAAAAGTCACTCACCTTGAACTCCACAATCCTGTTTAATGCTCGAGATTACATTTCTAACTGCAGAAACTAAAGTAGAGATTTTTGCATTCTGATTCAATGAACGTCTGGTAATTGGTGTCATACATAATGGACATGGGTAAGAAGCCTTTCCACTGATATGTAGTCTATCCAAACATTCTTTGCAAAATGTGTGACCACATTTTGTTGTTAAAGGATTGCTTAATAAATCCAAGCTAAAAGAAAGAATAAATTATTTTCTTCTTTTACTGTAGATAAGAAACATCCTCTCCTGTTCTCTTATTCTATCTAAAATCCTCTTATGTATTTATATTTAACCAATATAATCTATTAGTAATCTAGTTAGAAAATATGGGGGGGTTAAATTGCTATAGCTTCTATGTATTCACAGAATATTTTTCACTCACCATCTCAATTTGATGTATAAATACCCATTAACTGATCTCACTCTTAATAATGTAACTAACTAATTAATAAAAAAAATCGGTGAGAAATATTACTGAAGATTATGCAGAGTACAAATCCAATTTCAAGATCAAATCCACTTATTAAAAATAAATTGTTGCATTATATATATATATTTGTATATTTTGCATGTTAAAAAATTACTAAAGTAATAATAATAAAATTTTTTTTTTTTTGACTGCTGTCTCTGCACACTGGGAAGAGGCAATACTGGGCAGGAAACCAACACCAGGAATAATAATATCTAAACTAAACACAGGGATTCAACAATTGAAGCATGTTATATTTTATTATATATATATATATATATATATATATATATATATATATATATATATATATATATATATATATATATATATATATATATATATATATATATATATATATATATATATATATATATATATATATATATATATATTAATTTTTTTTTTTTTTAAGGATAATATTTTATAATAATTAATATAGTAATCAGTAATACTAAAGGCATACAGCAATATATAAAATAATTATAATTTTCTTTGAAATTGATTTTTAAGTAACATTTTCACAATGAAAACCAGGCAATGTAATAATTCAACAGTATCGAAATATTTGTAAACAAAAAAAGTGAAATTGAAGAAAATATTTTGCTTTGTCAAGTTGCAAAAGATGAAGTCATCTGTGGATTGAAAGTAAGTACAAAGATATCTAATTTAAAATGCTATTTGCAAAGGCAACATCCTGAAATCTTTAAAATAGTAGAAGAAGAAAACCAAAGTAAGGTTACACTAGTTACCCAAATCACTTTATGTATACAACCTTCTATATCAAGATTTGCAACAAGTCAAAAGGTGATGATATCAATGACAGTTGAAAAATTTAAAATGCATTTTATCCAAATGGCTGCAAATTATCCTTTAAATTCTTTTCCTCTCCAGCATTTACTGGATTAAATGGATAATTAGCCAAAAAGTTAGGCATTTCTATGGAAACACATGATGTCAGAAAAATGGTGATAAGTAAAGTTGAAAGGCAGAAAAAAGTGCTGAAACAAAAGCTCCATTGGAAATTTTTTATCCTAAAAATAGATGCTTGTACTAGACAGAGAATAAGTTATTTTTCAATAAATGTCCAACTAACCAACTCAAATAATAAAATAACAACATGTACTTTAGCCATTTGAGTACAAACACTACATACATCAGAATTTATAAGAAATCTAATTGAGGAACTTCTTAAAGAGTTTGAACTTACTAAATAGCAAGTTTTAGCAGTTATAACAGATAATGCATCCATCATGATAAGAGCAATATATAAAAACAATGTGGACCCCTCTGAAATAGATAATACGAATTTAACCTCTGGCTTCTTTTATAAAGAATGGCAAAAACTTATGCTGATATTTTCTGAAATATGTGGAACAATTGCAGATGCAATTAAAGAGTCAATGGGAAAAAGGGAGAAATTAATACAATACAATACAAACTTTTATTAATACAATACAAGTTTTGATGTACTTGTTGCAATCTATATTGATCCTATGTACTGGATTACACTGAATGATGTACAGCTCAGTACAGGAAAGATAGCATTAATTAATATAGCAATTCGAATGGAACAACATAATACTTCAAAACAATCAACAATTAAAAGAGAAGGAAGTGAAAAATGCCAAGCACTTAATAAAATTAATGAACTTAATGTAAACCAACCTTCAATCATCCTCTTTAAATTTTGAGGATGAAGCTGCTTATGAAGAGTTCATTGATCTGAAAGCCAAATGCCATCAGACTGAAGGAAAAATAGATAGTAAACAAGAATCTAAATTAAGCTTGATATTTATCATGCTTTGTCCATTAAGGAGAAAATAGATCATTAAAGCTAAATGCCATAAAGGCAATTCCACATTATCCATAAATAATTCAGAATTTCCTTTTACAGTAAACTTCAATGCCAACAATACAAGTTAATGTGGAATGACTATTGAAAGGAGATGACTATTGAAAGAGGATTTAATTGAAGCCATATTGTTTCTTAAAACGTTCATTTTGAGAAAAATTTAAATTTATTGTTCAATTCTTTTGATGAAGAGTACATTTTGTTTCATAAATTTGGTTCTATTGATTTTAAAAAAAAAAAATGAGACTTTGGATTGTGCAAGCAAAGTTATGCCAAGCTCAAAACTATTATAAAAGAATGAGGTTTTGAGTCTCATTGCCACGGAACTGCATTTGGACTGATGTTTCTGAGTGGTAGTAATACCTAAATACAACTGTATAAGAATACGGAAAATCTTTAAACCAAAGGTGGAGCCGGAGCTAAAGACAGAGTCAGAGCCAGAGCCACTCAAATCAATGGCTCCAGAGCTGAATGGATGTGGATTAATTCTGGATGGCTTTTTTAGGACACATTTCATGGCAAAAGTGATGATGGAATTGTTGGAGCTGCTAAGAAGGCAACAGAAAAAGCAAGCTTGCATAGCATAGATCCTTTAAGCAACAAATTCTGTCACATGAAGATCATGTATAAATTTTACTGCAAACACTTGGGTAAGAAAATCAATTTTCTGTACATCACATGTGTAAATTTGTGCAAAAGAAAGTCTTCTATAAAACAGGTTTAAATTAGCAAACACTATAACAGACACACAAAATTTCCATCGTTTTGTTCCTCTATAATGAAGACCTAGAGGTCTTTGAGCTTTCAACTGATTTATAGGATATGAAAAGGAACTCAAAGATTCATGAAGATAATATTAATCCATAAGTGGGAAATTTTGTTATATGTACTGTACTTATAAATGATAAAAAAAATAGATTGGCTTAGTATCATATGATGAAATAATTGACTATAAAATCAACTTCTAATAACAGAGTGGTTCTAAATATTTATTTGCCACAAATTAGAAAAGATAACTCCCATTCACCAATGCCATTCTAACTGCCCTATCATTAAAGGCAGTCACAAGTTGGGTACAATATACTTTAATAACAAAGTGAAATTAAATGTTTACAGTTATCAATTAACAAACATTTGATAAAATACTGACGTTCAACCTTATTACAATATTATTTATTTTTAAGAAAGCTTACAAATGTGAATATATATGAATATATAAATAAAAAACATCCTACATGAATTCTGTAAACCTTTTTAGAATAAATATAATCAATCAGTCTTAATCTTTAATTAAAAATATCTTGTAACTTACTTAAAATTTTAATTATATGAGTTGAAAAAATCATATGTAAAATTGGTAAAATTGCTTTTATACCACTTTTTCATTTAATTTTTAAAAACATTCTTTTCTTTTATCCCACTCAATTTATGATTTCATATGATAGATAAAAGATTAAAGTTAAATAAAGCTTTAAAAAAAATGTAAATTTTTAATGTCTATGAGGGGTTGGGGAAAAATTTATGTACCAATATTTTTTTTTTTGGTTTATCATATCAAAATGATTTTAACATCATTGGATTCGTCTCTCTCTTAGTTGATTTCAATAATATAAATTTTGTTAAGGTAATCTTAATAATTAAGAAAGTTATATTTCTTTTAAAATCAGGGGTGATAGAAACAAGCCCTCCCAAACTTTGGACCCACATAAATCAAAAACTAATTCCTACAGATTTTTTTACTCACACAAGTGAATTTTGGGCACAAGATAACCCTATACACCAAATATTATTCAAATCCGAATCGGAGTGGTGTAACCCCTGTGTAGGTGTCATGGAATTACCCATACAAGGATAACAATTAACATTTATAGGCAAAAATAAATTTCAGAAAAAGTCTACTTTGAGTAAGATGGAAGGTCACTGAATAAAAATAATATGAAGATGAGGATGAAAAATTAACTATTTAAAAAATTGTAAATTTTAATTTTAAAATATTTATTTATTTAAAACCTTGTTCATATTAAGATCTTACTACTAGTACTGTCAAGTAAATTTTACTTACCATATCCTGCAGGCAAGAGTACTCTGCATTCGATGCAAAACAGAATCAATTGAACAGTTTTCCTCAAACATTTTTATGAGATTTACTTCACATTCAAATACATGCCTATGGCAACAACATTTTCAATAAATCTATGGATATATATATATATATATATATATATATATATATATATATATATATATATATATATATATATATATATATATATATATATATATATATATATATATATACAGTGGAACTCCAATATTCGTCCCCTCCACTATTCGTCTTTTCCGATATTCGCCCTGTAATTTTTTTTCCGATATTCGTCGAAAAATCAATATTCGTCCTACCTACGAAAGCCTAGAACCTTAAAAATAAAAACTCTTAATAACAATCATTGTTTTTCTCATCCAAAAGGTAAATTTCTTTTTAAAATTTTATTTGTGTTTAGCGTTTATGTAGGCCTACACAGTGCGTATTACGTATTATTTATGGCAGTACGCTGTTTAATATGTACTGTAGTTAAATTGTACAGTGTTTGAAATGATTTCGGAGATCGATTCTAGATTGAAATTTTTTTTTTTTTGTTAAAGAATAGATAGGCAAAATTCGAGGCTGGGAACGAATTAATCCATTTTTAGTTAATTCCTATGGGAAAAATTATTCGATTTCGATATTCGTCATCCCCTCAGGAACGGATTAATGACGAATATTGGAGTTCCACTGTATATATATATATATATATATATATATATATATATATATATATATATATATATATATATATATATATATATATATATATATATATATATATTAGAGATGGGATCAGATGAATTGGAAGAATCAACAATTTTAATGAAATTGGAAATGGCATTGGGATTAGAATTTTCTTTTAACTTTTCACATTCTCACATTCCTGGTTATTTTAAAAATAGAAAAAGTTGGGAAAGGATAGATCCCAGAGGAACACCACTATTTATAGATTTAAAGAAAAAATGAGGGCTGTCTACAATAGCTGCTATAGAATGACCAGAAAGAAAATCAGAGAACACAGAGAGAAGGATAGATTCTGAAAGAGGGAAGTTTGGAAATCAAAGTTTTGTGCGAGACTCTATCAAAGGCTTTCAATATGTCTAGCGGCACAGCAAAAGATTCACTGAAACACCAAAAAATGGAGGAACAAGAGTCAGAAAGAAGGTAAAGAAGATCACCAGTAGAGCGTTTCTTATAAAAGCCATAGTAGCAATCAGAGATAATTTTAGATGAATTGAGAGGTGTTTCCAAATCTTCCTGTTAAGTATAGATTCAAAAACTTTGAGAAAGGAGGTCAAAGAAATATGATGATAGAGAGCTCAGAGAGCTCCCTTTTCTTCGGCACTGACTAAATGAGTGCACGTTTCCAGCAAGAAGTTAAGGTCAAAGAGACAAATGAAATTGTTTACCAAGGCAATGTAAAAACTCAGAAGCACAAGTTTTGAGAACCACAAGAGGAATACCTTTAGGACCATATACTTAGTGTTAAGCTCAGAGAGCAGAAATGACATCTTTAGAAAAGTTACAAAATTCTGCATAAGGGTCATTCCACGTCACTTCAACCGGCAAAAAACCCTGACCCCTTTCGATTTGTATAAAAAGTGGCACACTAACAGATCTTGTTGAGAAAATATGAATGGCGTTTATTGCAGGTCTCTAGCTCATACGGTTCAGAAGATATGACCTTTGAAACTTTGGTCAAAAATGTCAATTTTCAGAGAGTAGTCCGAGGTCAAAATACAATATCTCGGCTTCTATGGCACTTAGAAGTATCGTGTAAAGACCATTTAAAAGATCTTAAATAGCGGTACAACATTTATTTAGATGATTTTGACCTCGGAGGTCAAATAAAAAATTTGACCTATTGGTGACCTTGACCTTGACCTTGAAAAAAAACCTAATCTTCGATTTTTTTCAAACTTTGCTGAATTATTGTTATATATGTATATTTTAATTTTTTTAATGAATTATTTTTGGTTTTGGCTTGGTTTAGAAAATATAAGCAATTTAATAAGTACAAATATCACATTTTTCACTTTTTTGCGATTTTTATCTCTTTCAATGTATAGTTCCAACATTTCCATTTCTCTTTCTCTCTCATATATATATATATATATATATATATATATATATATATATATATATATATATATATATATATATATATATATATATATTGTAAGGGGCTGGCTGCTGCCGAGTATATTTTTCTCGTTTCAGATTGCATGGAGTATTCTCTGAGGAATATAGTCTTACCTGCTTGTTGCTTTGCTGTTATGCTGTTTGATTTTGACTGTGCTTGGGATCCACAATATTAATGTGCATGTGCCATGTCCTAGACTGGAGAGTGTGAAGGGAGATTGATATTAACATGTTTATTTGTTTAGATACGTTAATGTTATTCTTCTATGTTAAATTTATTTTTATTATTATTATTATTTATTGAGTGCACTTGTGCTAATGAAAAGTCTTATGAGCTATTGTTCCCATTTCGGGCAATAATTAAAAACAGGTTATTCTTATTCAAACAGGTTGTTATTCTCAAGAAGGCATATTACCCTTTCAAGAGTAGGTTATATTCTTTGTGTTTTTATTATTATTATTATTAATTCACAGTACACAAGATAGCCTCTTTATATACACAAAATAAAGAGAAAAAAAGAGTAATGGTTTAAAACAACCAAAGATTTGAAAGTGGAAAATGTTTTACTGTGAAATTTATCACACTACTGACATATTTTCTTTTCCCGAAGTGAATATTAAATATTAAAATTTTATAAAAAAAAAAAATATATGATAATCTCAAAAACCATTAAGGTCTCTTATCTATATTTTCTACCTGATAGGTATAGAGATTATAACTCCAGATTAGCACTAGGCAATAAGGCCCTAGACCGGCACCTGTGAGAATTATAAATAATTACCCCAGCGCCTCACCTCAGTTTAAATGACCTAAAAATATATAATGAATTAATAATAATAATAATAATAAAAACACAAAGAATATAACCTACTCTTGAAAGGGTAATATGCCTTCTTGAGAATAACAACCTGTTTGAATAAGAATAACCTGTTTTTAATTATTGCCCGAAATGGGAACAATAGCTCATAAGACTTTTCATTAGCACAAGTGCACTCAATAAATAATAATAATAAAAATAAATTTAACATAGAAGAATAACATTAACGTATCTAAACAAATAAACATGTTAACATCAATCACCCTTCACGCTCTCCAGTCTAGGACATGGCACATGCTTATTAATATTGTGGATCCCAAGCACAGTCAAAATCAAACAGCATAACAGCAAAGCAACAAGCAGGTAAGACTATATTCCTCAGAGAGATACGAGAAAAATATACTCGGCAGCAGCCAGCCCCTTACAATATATATATATATATATATATATATATATATATATATATATATATATATATATATATATATATATATATATATATATATATATATATATATATATATATATATATATATATATATATGAGAGAGAAAGAGAAATGAAAATGTTGGAACTATACATTGAATGAGATAAAAATTGCAAAAAAGTGAAAAATGTGATATTTGTACTTATTAAATTGCTTATATTTTCTAAACCAAGCCAAAACCAAAAATAATTCATTAAAAAAATTAAAATATACATATATAACAATAATTCAGCAAAGTTTGAAAAAAATCGAAGAGGAGGTTTTTTTTCAAGGTCAAGGTCACCAATAGGTCAAATTTTTTATTTGACCTCCGAGGTCAAAATCATCTAAATAAATGTTGTACCGCTATTCAAGATCTTTTAAATGGTCTTTACACGATGCTTCTAAGTGCCATAGAAGCCGAGATATTGTATTTTGACCTCGGACTACTCTCTGAAAATTGACATTTTTGACCAAAGTTTCAAAGGTCATATCTTCTGAACCGTATGAGCTAGAGACCTGCAATAAACGCCATTCATATTTTCTCAACAAGATCTGTTAGTGTGCCATTTTTCATAAAAATCGAAAGGGGTCACGGAAAAAATTGCCAAATTTCGGTTGAAGTGACGTGGAATGACCCATAAATGAGTTGGAGGGGGTTGAAGGAGGAATAGCTCTGGAACTGAAAATGTTTTTGAAATTTTTTTTTTGCATATCCAACCATTTTGATGCTATGCATGGGAAAATTTTTAAACATTTTCCTGTGCACAGCATCAAAATAGCTGAGTATACAAAAAAATATAACAAAAAATATTTTTTAATTGCTTTTGGAAAATACTGAAATCATTCCTCTATTGAGTACCTTCTTAACCACAAAAAACTAGCGAAGTATATTACAAAATGATCATGTGATTTTAAAAGTGATGGAATTTTTAATTTCACCTACCATACTTAATTATAACTAACAATTTTAAATTTATATAATGCAATATAGCTTAACCCAATCTATCCTAAACAGACCAGACGTAACTTAACCTATCTTGATATTTCTGCCCCTTTTAATAGCTATTTTTTTTCTAAACAATAACCTATTGACTTCATAAATTCAATCTTTTATACCTATTTTCAAGATGGTAAAGCATTCCAAATTACAAACTTCATAATAAGTCATTTTGCTAGGTACTACCAATAAATGTCAGCACCAGAGTAGGGTATTACTTATTTTTAACAAAAAAGTACAGCTAGAGTTGTTAAAAAACATGTTTTTTTTAAACTCGTTTTTTTTGCATGGTTTTTTTTTTTTTTTGTTTTTTATTGTTTTTTATTCATTTTTTTGTTTTTTTTTTTTTTTTTTTTAAATTTCTTTAAATTTTATCATACTATTCTACTAAATACTAATTATTTACCTTGTTTATTATCAGAAACAGGTGTTACAGGATAATAATTAATTATATATTAAATTACATACATTAAATAGAGTAAAATTTGAAAAAATTTTAAAATTTTTTTGACAATGGATGGAAGAAAAACACCTGTCCATTCTTTATTTTCCATTGAGGAAAATCATTCATATAAAGGTAAAAGAGCACTCTGCAGATTGTGCTTCACTGAGGTAGCCAATAATGGATCAAGGAAAGAACAACATACTGAATTGCAAAAAATGCAGTGATAACATAAAGATGAAATACTTGGGAAATCAGAAAGAGAGTAAGAGTACAGCAAAATCAAGAAAAAGGAAGCAAAGTAAAGAAATGCAAATGCTAACAAAGCAGAAAAGAAAGAGCATAAATAAGTCTTCATTTGAAACTGTTCCTACGCTGATAAATCTGATTGTGTTCAAATTGTTCAATGTGAAGACAATAAAGGTCATGAAGAAGAAATCCAGCAACAATGCCAATCTGATAATGAAAAAGATGAGTCATGTGAATCGACTTATGCCACATCATGTGAAGCAGGTGCAACCACAGGCCATTTAAATGTTTTTGAAAAAACCGCTAATGACACTCCAAAAAAAGGGAAGTTTTGCTCCCATATTTTCCCCTGGTTTTGAGTACAGGTTTATTTACCCTTAAACAGGATCAAAATCACACACACCCAAGTACATCTGAGAAGGAATTTCAAAAGTAATTGAGGAAATTGGTTCACGAAAAGTCATTGCTCTATGCACAGATATTGTTTCCAATATGAAAAAAGCATAGGATCTCTTGCAAAAGAAATACCCATCATTAGAGTGTTATGGCTGCTTAGCGCATGGATTAAATTTAATTTTTGCAGACTGTCTAAAAATTGCCACTATAGACCAAATTATAACAGAGTGTACGACTATGATAAAAATGATTAAACACTCACATCTTCTGCTGGCAAAGTTTA
>SEYY01011731.1:12500-29566 GCA_009176605.1 Armadillidium nasatum | reverse complement strand
TCGGAGACAAATAAACCTTACTTGAATTAGAGCACCATTTGGGGTAAGCGGTACGTCCGCCGATTACCAAAGGGACACACGCTCTTTCCTGAGGCTTTTTGAGGAAAATTTGAAAGGAATTCACCTCAAACCCTTTCCTGAGTCCTTTTTTTGAAGGGTTTTTGAACGGAATTCCACAGAAACGATTTACCTGGAATTCGAACCAGAATTCACTGTTAACATCCTGAAGGTTATCTGCATGCCTTTACATGATCCCATGCTCTTTCGTTAAGTTTTTTGAGCAGGAGACTTTACCCGAGACCTTCTGGACTCTTTATGGGAGGTTAGTGGCCCTCCTTTTAGGGTTTGGCGCTGCCCTATCACTCACCTCGCTTTTCATGGCTTTTGCTATGAAATCATATTAGCCATACTCTTTTCCTGGTTTAAGAACCCGAACTTTTTTTTCCAGGTTCCCGATGGATTCCTGTAACTCGGAGGTTCCTCAAGTGGGAGTGCTTCTTGGATTTTCTGAAAACATGGTTTTCAAATCTACTACTGAAAGATTTCAAACTTGCGAACATTACATTCGATTTCAAGCGCTTTAAACACTAGACCACTAGATCTTTCTAATAGAAAAGTAAAGATATCCATTTAAGTCATGTACATCAGTTTTACAAATTTTGAAATTTCCATTTTGCACAACATTTATTTATTGCATTTTATTCCACTTTACATTCTTTGCATTTACATCTTATTTCATTACATATATTATTATTTCATATTATTTAATATATTCTAAAGTAATACCCGATTTCTTTACAAAGCTGTAACTAAAATAATTAGTAATTTTCCCTTTCTACTCAGATTTTTTAAAAAATTTAACGCAATTCATTAAAGTACATCCATACATAAGCATACAATACCCAAATAACCTCATGCACACCATGTACATCTATTTCACAAATTTCTAAAATCCCATTATACCCAACATTTATTTATTCCATTTTAAATCACATTGCATTCTTTGCATTTACGTTTTATTTCAGTTACACATATATTCTTATTCCATATTATTTAATATATGCTAAACTAACATCCATTTTCTTCACAAAGCTATAACAACAATAATTTATTTTCCTTTTCTACCCAGATTTTCGTAACTTTTTTAAATGCAGTACATTAAAGTAAATACAATACCCAATACCCAATACAATGGTACATTAAAGTACATTCGTACATATACATGCAATACCAAAACAACCTCATGATCACATACACAGACACATACGCTCAAATATATATATATATATATATATATATATATATATATATATATATATATATATATATATATATATATATATATATATATATATATATATTTACATGTTCAAGTAGCGCTCCCGAAGCGATGAGATTACCCCCTGTTGGGTATACGGGATGTTAAAGGTACTCCTATCTCATCCCGGTGCCCAATGGTTCGCTCCCTTTCGCGCTCACCTTCTATCTACACGGAGTGGCTCTCCTTTACATACATAAAACATTTAACACATCTTAAAAATAATTAACTTAAAATCAAAAATGGCGTCAACTTCGGTAGCCTCGGAGAAGCCACGGAGGCGGCTTCCAAAAATAGCCCCTCATCCACCCCTTCCCCATCACCACTTGGGAGTTGGTGGCCTCCGGTGATGGGGTTGGTGCCACCAGGACTCGGCCGCCGGCTTGTCCTGATGCACGGTCTATTTTTTTCATTAATTTCTGCAACATTCGCGGTCTGCACTCTAATTTCCACTTTGTTGAACATCACCTCTCTTCTTCTAGACCTCACCTCTTATTCTTGACCGAAACTCAGATGTTTGAGCGTTCTGATAGCAAACCCTATTCTGTTTCCTCCTACTGTCTCTATCCTCAATTTTCAGCCAAAGGCGGTTGTTGTGCATATGTGCGCAACGATGTCGTTTGTTCTCGTGTCTCTAATTTGGAGTCTTCCGAATTTTCCACCTTATGGCTTAGGCTCTCTTGCCACTCTACGACTAAATTCATTTGTTCAGTTTATTTATCTCCTAATTCTACTGACTATCCTAAATTCTTCGACTATTTAAACTCCAAAATAGAGCACATTCTCTCTTCTTCTCCTTTCTCTGAAATCATCATATTAGGTGATTTCAATGTTCACCACCGCCAATGGCTTTCTTCTAGTTCTCATGATACAGCTGGTGAACGTGCCTTCCATTTCGCTATCCAAAACGACCTTGAGCAGTTGGTGCAGCTCCCTACTCGTATCCCTGATCGTCTTGGAGATGAACCCAACGTTCTAGACCTTTTCCTAACTTCTAATCCTTCTCCTTATACTGTTAAACTCTTTCCTCCTCTGGGTTCCCCGATCATCTTCTTATCTCTGTATCCTCTCCTATCTCTTCAAGTCTTCCGCAGGAAAGACCCCCTTCTACGGAAAGGAAACGCTTGTGGCACTTCGGTGCCGCAAGCTGGTCGGACTTGCGGTCGTACTTCTTTGATTTCCCGTGGAATGATTATTGCTTCCGTGGGAGGGGTCCCTCGGAGTGTGCAGAACGCATTACCGAGGTGATTCTCTCTGGCATGGGGGCATACATTCCATATTCTTTCCCTTCTACTAAACCTAATAAACCTTGGTTTAACTCTGCTTGTTCTCGTGCTATCCGCCGCAGGGATGCTGCCTTCAGGGATTACCGTCGTCTTCAAACTCCTGAAACTCACGCTACTTATATTTCATCCCGGAATCGTGCAAAATCTATCCTTCGTAACACTAAAAACTCCTTTCTCCGTAAAAAATGCAATAATCTTTCTGGTTCCTCTTCTTCACGTTCTTTCTGGCATTTTGCAAAAAATGTCAACTCTAACTTTGCTTCTTCCTCTTTCCCTCCTTTAATATCTTCCGACGGCACAACTGCTGTTTTACCTTCTTCTAAAGCTGAACTCTTTGCTCAAACTTTTGCCTCTAATTCAACCTTAGACGATTCCGGAGCTATTCCTCCTCCTTCAACCCCTCTAACTCAATTATGCCTACAATTAGAATTTCTTCTAAAGATGTCATTTCTGCTCTCTCTGAGCTTAATACTAAGAAGGCGTACGGTCCTGATGGTATTCCTCCTGTGGTTCTCAAAACTTGTGCTTCCGAGCTTGCACCCTGCCTCGGTAAACTATTTCGTCTTTGTCTATCTACTTCAACCTTCCCTTCTTGCTGGAAACGTGCGCTCATTCAACCTGTGCCGAAGAAGGGGGACCCCTCTCAACCCTCCAACTACCGTCCAATTTCTTTGACCTCCGTTCTCTCTAAAGTTTTCGAATCTATCCTTAACAGGAAGATTTGGAAGCATCTCAATTCTTCTAATCTTATCTCAGATCGCCAGTATGGCTTTCGTAAGAAACGCTCTACAGGTGATCTTCTTTCCCTTCTCTCTGAATCTTGGTCCTCCGCTATTCGGCATTTCAGTGAATCTTTTGCTGTCGCGCTGGACATATCGAAAGCCTTCGATAGAGTCTGGCACAAAGCTTTGATTTCTAAACTTCCCTCTTTCGGTATCTATCCTTCTCTCTGTGATCTTCTCGCTAATTTCCTTTCCGGTCGTTCTATAGCAACTGTTGTAGACGGCCACCGTTCATATCCTTTAAATCTATTAATAGTGGTGTTCCTCAGGGTTCTGTACTATCACCAAACACTTTTTTTACTCTTCATTAATGACCTTCTCTCCATCACCTCATCTCCTATCCACTCCTATGCTGATGACTCCACCCTTCATTATTCCTTCCATTTTGAAAAACGTCCCACCCAACAGCAGTTGATAGACTCGAGAAGGGTAGCCTTGGAAAACTAACCTCTGATCTTTCCCGTATTTCAAATTGGGGCAGAGAAAACATGGTTGTTTTCAATGCCTCAAAAACTCAGTTCCCTCATCTCTCCACTCGACACAATCTTCCACACAACTATGATATCTTCTTCGAAAACACATAACTCAAGCCTTCATCTGTCCTTAATATTCTTGGTGTTTCTTTTTCTCGTGATCTTTCTTGGAAAGATCACATTACTTCTCTTTCTAAACAAGATTCTAAAGTGGCCACATATAGGTCACATTACTTCATTTTCTAAAGCAAAATTCTAAAGAGGCTGGGTGTTCTGAGGCGCCTTCAGAATTACTTCATTCCACCCCAGTTGCTTGCTCTGTATAGGGGTGTTGTTCGCCCCTGTATGGAGTATGCTTCGCACATCTGGGGTGGTTCCACACATACAGCTCTCTTAGAGAAGGTGGAGTCAAGGGCATTTCGTCTCATCAACTCTCCTACTCTTACTAACTCTCTTCAATCTCTTTCTGCCCGTCGAATTGTTGCGTCACTCTCTCTTTACTATCGCTATTACAACAGACACTGCTCTTCTGAACTCTCTCGTTGCATACCTCCTCCATTGAGAAGAGCTCGTGCGACACGCCTTTCTACACATTCTCATCCTTTCTCTGTCCAACTCTCCGACCCCAGACTTAACCGCTATGCTCAGTCTTACATATACTCTACTGGTAAAGTCTGGAACACACTCCCTTCATCTGTTTTCCCAACTTCCTTTGACTTGCATACTTTCAAACGCCGTGTGTCTGGACACGTCGGCCACCATCGACCATGATTATAGACCTTTCCCAACTCCGGTGGAATTTGGTAGGCCTCCTGGCCTTTGCCCACCGGAAGGATAATAATATATATATATATATATATATATATATATATATATATATATATATATATATATATATATATATATATATATATATATATATATATATATATATATATATATATATATATATATATATATATATATATATATATATATATATATATATATATATATATATATATATATATATATATATATATATATATATATATATATATATATATATATATATATATATATATATATATATATATATATATATATATATATATATATATAATATGCACTCACACTCACATACATATTCTCAGATACATATACTATTAAATACATAGATACATGCATTTAAATACATACATATACATATACATTCGCTCACACCCATGTACAAATTCACAGATACATATGTAATCATACATTCACTCACTCACTCAAACACACAACATTCGCTCACACTCATATGCAAATTCACAGATACATTTGTAATAATGCATTCACTCACTCACTCCCTCGCACACACATAAGGATAAACATATATCTCTTTCAGGTTGCTAATCTTAGCCATTTTTCTTAACAATCTTTTCTACCATTTCACGATTCCCACCTTTTTCCATTGTACATAAGGAGAGGGTTTGATCTTAAATTTTGTTTAGTTTTTGACCGATTCCGCTGAAATTTTGTGAGTACATAGCTTTTTTCCCAGTGAAAACCTCCAATTCTAGCGTTTTTTGAGTCTCTTATGGTTAAAGAGTTTTTTTTTTGTTGTTGTTGAAATTTTCTCCTTTTCCAAATCAATGGTGGGCCAAAGAAATTTTTGGAATGACCTGAAATTTTGATTGTATATTTAGAATTCTATGGGCTACAAAAGCTTTTAACAGATATTTGCTCTCAGAGTTATAGGAAAAATGTTATAAGCAAAATACTTTTTTGGAAAAAAAATCCACCTTTTCGGATAAAATTTTTTTTAAAAGAAAACTACAAGAACAACATCTCTTATTTTTCGGGAATGCATAGAGGAACGTGTGGCTTCTAATTTCTCTTTATACTTTATTCAATCCAATTCGTTTGTTTCGAGATATAGCCCCTCAGAAAGGGGTCAATTCTTGACAAATTTTCAAAAATTCCAAAAGTTTGAGAGGCTAAATCTTTCTTCAAGCAAATAGTATTTAATAATGCGCTAAATAAAAATAAAAATTGTAGATCTATCTCTCCTCTAAGCAACATAAAAAAAATTAGTGGGACGCATTTTTATCTAAGTAAGTTTTTTCTCTGGAAGGGTATGTTTTTGGCAAATATTTTTTTAAAAGAAAATATTTGAGTTCTTATAAGTTTTTTCTAGACGTGATATCAAAAATATCTTCCCCTAATGCAAGAAATTGGAGCTAAAATTGTTCAGTTGAATTTCCAGCTCATGTGGACCAGTGGTTTGACCCCGCTATTCATTTTTTTATGATTTTGAACCTAAATATCTTTCAAACCGTTATAGGGTCAGAAAAACCATCGAAATCTACTTCGAATTTTGAGGAAAATTGCATATATTTAAATTTTCAGCTCAATCTGTCAAATAATAAAAAAAATTAAGATTGAACCCTGCTCTTATTAGGGTCACCATACCTTCCTTTTTGTATATTCCAACTTCATCACCTTGTCGTACTGAAACTTTTTCCGTTTTAAGATTCCCATACCTTCACTTTAAAACTTCTCAGCCTTTGTATTTTCACATATCCAATCATTCAGCCTTTCACTTTTCTTTCATTCCTGATTTACAATCATGCATTATAAATACTTGCCAACTTATATAAAACTATTTTTCATTAATGTAGTGCCATTCTATGACATCATAACCATATCAGCTACTTTATTTCATTAAAAACATGTTATAAACATGTAATAGTATGCTTCATACATGTGGCATTAATTTAAAAAGTTAATATATAACACCTCATTGCTTCATCTACTAAATAACCCATTGTATAAACAACAATTTATCTGTAATCTTTATTCTTTTTAATGTTTCATTTGAAATTTTTTTTCATTTTTATTTTATAGTTTTAAATTTTTTATTGTTTTTAATTTGTTTATTTCAAATTTTATTTTAAATTTAGTTTCAATTCGAATATATTTTTTTAGTTTCATTTCGCTTTTTTCATTTTTATTTTCTTCATTATAAGGTTTTATTTGAATTGTTATTGCTTTTCACTTTTAGTCTGTAAATTTTGAATTTTTTTTTTTATTGTTTTTCTCTTTTTAATTTTGAATTTTTGAATTTTTTAACGTTTTTACCTTATTTTTTGAAGAAAAGTACGTAATGCGTATAAGGGCTCAGTCTTGACCACATATACTAACTCACTCACTCAATCACACAAACATTTATTCGTATATTCAACAGTTATAACCAACTAAAACCAGTTAGTTTTACACTTTACAATTCCACACACTGTTATACTTAATATATCAAAGTAAAATTCATGAATATTGCTTCTAACAAACACCTCACACATATAGCATCTCATTGCTTTTATCTACTAAATAACTCATTGTATAAACAACAACTCATCTGTAATCTTAATTCTTTTTAATATTTCATTTGAAATGTCATTGTTTTTCATTTTTATTTTATAGTTTTTAAATTTTTTACTTTTTTTAATTTGTTCATTTCAAGTTTTATTTTAAATTTTAGAGTTTCAGTTCAAATATTTATTTTTATTTTTTATTTCATGTCGGTTTTTCATTTTTATTTTCTACATTTTAATGTTTCATTTGAATTTTTATTGCTTTTCATTTTTAGTCTGTAAGTTTTGAATTTTGTATTTTTTTTTATTTTGCAAGTTTTTAATTTTTGAACGTTTTTAACATTATTTTATGCAGTAAAAGTACGTAATGCGTATAAGGACTCAGTCATGACTACATACACTAACTCATTCACTCAATCACATAAACATTTATTCGTATACACAACAATTGTAACCAACTAAAACCAGTTAGTTTTAAATTTTACCATTACACACAGCTATACTTAACATATCAAAGCAAAATTCATGTATATTACTTCTAACAAACACATCATACTCATTTAAAAGCCATTAATCTGCCTCTTTAAAATATGTTTGTCTCAAAATATTTCCCTAACACAAACTGATGACCTTTATTTACACTGTATTCATGCGTAAGTGAAAAATCAGCGTAAAAATTATATGAGAG
This sequence comes from Armadillidium nasatum, assembly GCA_009176605.1. Classification (NCBI taxonomy): domain Eukaryota; kingdom Metazoa; phylum Arthropoda; class Malacostraca; order Isopoda; family Armadillidiidae; genus Armadillidium; species Armadillidium nasatum. The sequence continues at coordinate 21,684 of SEYY01011731.1, read as the reverse complement.
AAAATCTACGGAAATGAAAATCGTTTTCAGAAAATCCAAGCAGCACAACCTCTTGAGGAACCTCCAAGTTCAGAAGTTGTTCTACGAAGAGGGCTCCGCACCCCTTCTTGAGGAACCTCCGAGTTCCGAAACCCTTCTATGAGGGGGACTCCGTTCCCCTATTGAGAAACCTCCAAGTCCGAAAACCCTTACAGGAATCCATCAGGAACATGGAAAGAAAGTCCGGGTTCTTACACCAGGAAAAAAAAGTATGGCTAAAATGATTTCATATCAAAGGCCATGAAAAGGTGAGTGATAGGGCAACGCCAAACCCTAAAAGGAGGGCCACTAATTTCTCATAAAGAGTCCAGAAGGTCTCGGGTAATGTTTCCTGCTCAAAAAACTTCATGAAAGAGCATGGAATCATGAAAGACATGTAGATAACCTTCAAGATGTTAGAGTGATTCTGGTTCGAATTCTAGGTAAATTATTTCTGTGGAATTCCGTTCAAAAACTCGTCAAAAAAAGGACTCAGAAAGAGTTTGAGGTGAATTCCTTTCAAATTTTCCTCAAAAACCCTCAGGAAAGAGCGTGTGTCCCTTGGGTAGGCGGCGGTCCTACCGCTTACCCCAAATGCTGCTCTAATTTAAGTAAGGCTTATTTGTCTCCGATCTCTCATATATATATATATATATATATATATATATATATATATATATATATATATATATATATATATATATATATATATATATATATATATATATATATATATATATATATATATATATATATATATATATATATATATATATATATATATATATATATATATATATATATATATATATATATATATATATATATATATATATATATATATATATATATATATATATATATATATATATATATATATATATATATATATATATATATATATATATATATATATATATATATATATATATATATAATATATATATATATATATATTATATATATATATATATATATATATATATATATATATATATATATATATATATATATATATATATATATATATATATATATATATATATATATATATATATATATATATATATATCTTTAAAAAATTTCGTTATTTGTTTTAATGTTAACATAGAGCAAACTGTACTATGTTTTTAAATAAAAGAAAATAAATTTTTTTGAATACAATTACATACTTTAACTCAATAAAGTTAATGATAATAAAGGATGAATATTTCTCATCAATTTACCTCTTTGAAACCAATTGAAGCATGAGACTTATCCGGTTCACGGGAAAATTCCTTAAAGTATTTTTTATAAAGCTTATGAAATATACCAGATGACTTCATCTTGATTAAACTGTAAAAAACACAAGTAAGTAAAAATTTGTTGAAAAATATTTCAAATGAAGACATTCTTTGGAAATAAATGTTAAAATAAAAACACTTTTTTTTTTGCATGAGATATCAATATAAAAAATATTGTTTAAAAAATATATTATAAATTAATATTATGGAATACAAGGTCCTTGAAAGCTGAAAAAATGCAAGAAAAAAAAGAAAAAGAAAGGTGAAAGCAGAAGAAGAAGAAGGAATAATTTTCCATGCCAATAAATTACATGAAAGAATGAGCCTAATGGTTTAGTGTGCTGAAAGAAAAGATGTTAAAGTCCTCTATTTAGGGGATTTCAAAGTACACCACACTGAATGGTTGGGTTCTTATACTGATACAGGTGGGAAGGAGGACAAATATTTCAGCATTTTTAACGATCTGGAGCAGTTGATTAAGGAACACACACACATTCCTGATCGTCCTAACCAATTCTTGAATACACTTGATTTATGCTTCACCACTACTTCTACCATAATCTTTTAGCTCTTAATTATAATGCATTCACTCCAACAGCTCCACCAAGCCATAAGCTCACTTTATGGCACTTCAATCGGGCTAATTAGAGGGCAATGTGTCGCTTTTTTTGCTAAATATCACTATGGAGTAAATCTTGCTTTGTCTCAAGGGACTCTTCGATCTCTGCTGAAAAGGTAGGGGCTGTTATCGTCGATGGGATGAGCAGGTTCATTCTATCTTCAACTAAATCTTTTTCACCTCAAAATCCATGGTTTGATGGCAATTGTTCTCTTGTCCTTCGTGAGAGAGACAGTGCTTATTGTGAATGGAAAAACTTTTCTTCTCCTATTACTCTTGCTAATTTTCATTCATCTCGGAATCATTGCAAGGATGTTCTTCGACGGACTGAGCGTGCTTTCATTAAAAGGAAGTGCACTGACCTCCATGGTTCTCCTAGTGATAAAAATTTCTGGTTTATTGACAAAAATATCTCTAATAACTTCTGTGAAATTGCCTTTGATCCTCTTATTCGTTCTGATGGTTCTGAAGCTAATACTCCCTCTGAAAAAGCTAATCTCTTTGGCCTCCTTGTTTCATCTACAGTAATTCCACCCTGTACGATTCTGCATCTCTCCTCCTACTCATCTAAGGCTTCCAATGTCTCTACCTGTGATTAGTTATGATCGGGTGCATGAGATCCTGAAATCTATGAACGTCAGGAAGGCCAGTGGTCCGGATGGCATTCCCCCTCGCGTTCTGAGGGAGTGTGCTTCCAAGTTAGCTCCTGTTCTCGTTCAGCTCTACTCTCTATGCATATTTTTCGTCAGTGCTGGAAGCACGCAAATGTTCAGCCAATCCCGAAAAATGGTTGCCACTTTCACCCTTCCAACTATCGACCTATAGGTCACTTGTATTCTGTCTTAAATCTTTGAAACTTTCTTAAACTTTCCTTTCCTGGACTACTTGGAGTCTAATTCTCTTCTCTCAGATCATCAGTATATCTTTCGAAGTTCGAGGTCAACTGGTGACATACTTTCCTGATTTATGGTCTGCCCTTAGGGACTTCGGGGAATCTTGTGTGGTGGTGCTTGATATATTCAAGGCTTTTGACAGGGTATGGCATGCGTCACTGTACTCCAAGCTCCTTTCCTTTTGGTTTCTTCCTTCTCTTTGATTATTCTTGTCTTGTTTTTTTCAGATCGTTCCATTTCGGCACTTGTAGCGGGAGTAACCTCTTCTTCTTTTCCTGTCAATTGTGGTGTTCCTCAGGGTTCTGTTCTATCTCCAATTTTGTTCTTACTTTTCATTAACGACCTTCTCAACTTCACTTCTAACTTTGTTCACTTTTATGCTGATGACTCAACTCTCCATTCTTTCATTCGTTTCAAATCTTCTCCCTCTTTTGCTTCTCGTCTTTATCTTTATGATTCTATTCTTGCTGACCAGGATGGGATTTCTCGGTGGGATCATAGCAGCCTTGTGAAATTCAAATCTTTAAAAACTCAAATTCTTCACATCTCCCTCTCCAAAACACCTCTCAAATTTCCTATCCTCTTCGAGGGCTCTCTCGTTTCACCTGTAAATAACATTAGCATCCTTGGTCTCAACATAAACACTAAATTGTCTTGAAAGCCACATATCATAATGGTTGCTAAAGCGGCTTCTAAGAAGCTGAAAATACTGTTCAGGTTGCGAGAATTTTTCTCTTCTGAGCAGTTACTCCAATTATATCAGGGCTTATTCGCCCTTGTATGGAGAATTGTTCTGACATTTGGGGAGGCTCCTGTTCCTCCTCTCTTATGGATAGGGTTGAATCTAAGGCTAAGACATTAATTAACTGTCCTCTACTTTTAAACTCTCTTGACACTCTATCTCTGCCACGTGATGTTGGCGCACTCTCTGTTCTCCAGGTACTACAATGGCAGGTGCTCGAGGAAATTGGCCTCTATCATTCCACCACCATTGCGTCGCCCTCGTTGCACAAGGGATATCCTGCCCTCGCACGAATATTGTGTGGATGCTGGAAGCCCCAGACTTGCCCGTTGTGGTGCCTCCTTCTTTCCAGCCATCTCTGTTCTGTAGACTCCATACCATCATCTTTTTTTCTTCCTGTTCTGCATTTAATCTTACTCTCTTCAAGGCTTCCGTCTGCGCCCACCTGAAAGGTGTGTGTTAGGTTTGGGGCTGGGTGGGTTCTCATCTTTCTTTCTCTTTTATAAGCACCTTCCTTGAAAAGGGCACTGCCCGTAAGTGGTGATGATCTGTAAAAAAAAAAAATATAAAAAAAAAGTATATACACAAGAAGAAAGGACTCCAGTTAATATATATATATTATATATATATATATATATATATATATATATATATATATATATATATATAATATATATATATATATATATATATATATATATATATATATATATATATGGTTAAACCATATATGGTTTAACTCTCTTGGTGAAAGGTTGTGCTAGTTAGAGCTCCAATGCTGGTGTGTGTGTTTGTTTTGTCTTTTTTTTTTTATCTTAAGTGTGTGTTGTGTTTTTAACTTTTCTTTAAGTGCATAGTGTTTTAATCTTTTAGTGTTTTAATCTCTTAGTGTTTTAAATTAATTATAGGTTATTTTTTATTGTCTGCGAAGATCGTCATTTTCAGATAAGTATTGTTTTAAGCTAAGTAAACTTTTACCATTTTAAATTTACTCTATATTTTCTTCGGTCTTTTAACTTAATTTCCTTAGCAAGTTACTTTACAATTTCTTTTGATAATTATAGCTTTATTATTTTTAATTATTGATTTTTTTTAATAGTTTTAATAATTTTAATATTGGTTATTTTGTTTTTAATGTTAGTTTACGATACTGTGTGCTTGCGTGAGTGCGTGTGTGCGTGTGTGTGCGTGTGTGCGTTAATGTGTGTATGCGTGCGTTCGTGCGTGTGTCCGTGCGTGTGTCCGTGATTGTGTGTGTCTGCGTTTTTTTTTTTTTTTTTTTTTTTTTAAATGTCTAATCTGTGTGTTCGTGGGGTTGGGCGTAGGCGGGGGCTTTCTATTACCTTTGCTAATGTCCGTGGCCTTCGATCTAATTTAGCGTCTGTTGAACACCACCTCTCTTCCTCTCGTCCTAACCTATTACTTCTGTCTGAGACCCAGCTGGACAGGGATTCCTTCTCTAGTAATCTTAATGTCTCTGACTACAACTTTTTTCACAATTTCCGTCTAAATGGTGGAGTCTGTGCCTTATATTAACATTAACACTCCTGTGACACGTCTCGAAAATCTAGAATCTCCTAATTTCGATGTTTTATGGCTAAAAATCTGTCTTCCTACTACTACAATTATCTTGTTTTCTGCTACTGCTCCCCTAATGGAACAGATTTTCCAGTTTTTTTTCAATATCTTACTACTACTCACGAGACTGTCACTTCTTCTCATCCAAATGCTGAAGTCCTCTATTTAGGGGATTTCAACGTACACCACACTGAGTGGTTGGGTTCCTCTCATACTGATACAGGTGGGAGGGAGGCCAAATCATTCAGCATTCTTAACGATCTGGAGCAGTTGATTAGGGAACCCACACACATTCCAGATCGTCCTAACCAATTCTTGAATACTTCACCACTACTCCTTCTAGTTATAAATACACCATTTTCCCTCCTATTGGTAACTCTGACCATAATCTTATAGCTCTTAATTATAATGCTTTCTCTCCAACAGCTCCACCATGCCCTAAGCGTTTTTTCTGGCACTTTAATCGGGCTAATTGGGGGGCAATGCGCCGCTTCTTTGCTAACTATCATTGGAGTGAATCTTGCTTTGTCTCGGGGGACGCTCTGTCTCTGCTGAAAAGGTAGGGGCCGTAATCCTTGACGGGATGAGCAATTTATTCCATCTTCAACTAAATCTTTTTCTCCTCAAAATCCTTGGTTCGATGGCAATTGTTCTTTGCCCTTCGGGAGAGAGACAATGCTTATCGTGAATGGAAAAACTCTCCTTCTCCTATCACTCTTGCTAATTTTCATTCAGCTCGGAATCGTTGCAGGGATGTTCTTCGACGGACTAAGCGTACTTTCATAAAAAGGAAGTGCGCTGACCTCCATGGCTCTCCTACTGATAAAAATTTCTGGCTTCTTGTCAAAAATATCTCTAACAACTTCTGTAAATCTGCCTTTCCTCCTCTTATTCGCTCTGATGGTTCTGTTGCTAATACTCCTTCTGAAAAGGCTAATCTCTTCGGCCTCCTTTTTTCATCTAATTCCACCCTGCTCGATTCTGGCATCCCTCCTCCTACTCCTTCTCCTCTCAGGTGTCCCATGCCTCTACCTATAATTACTCATGATCGGGTGCATGGGATCCTGAAATCTATGAAGGCCAGTGGCCCGGATGGCATTCCCCCTCGTGTTCTGAGGGAGTGTGCTTCCGAGTTGGCCCCTGTCCTCGTTCAGCTCTACTCTCTATGCCTTAATACTAATACTTTTCCTCTATGCTGGAAGCGTGCATTTGTTCAGCCGATCCCGAAAAAAGGTAGCCGTTCTGACCCTTCTAACTATCGACCTATAGCTCTCACTTGTGTTCTATCTAAAATTTTTGAAACTCTCCTCAACTCTCATTTCCTGGATCATTTGGAGTCTCATTCTCTTCTCTCTGATCACCAGTATGGCTTTCGTCGCTCGAGGTCAACTGGTGACATACTTTCCTATCTTACTGATCTATGGTCTTCTGCCCTTAGGGACTTCGGGGAGTCTTGTGTGGTGGCGCTTGACATATCCAAGGCTTTCGACCGGGTATGGCATGCGTCACTGCTCTCTAAGCTCCCTTCCTTTGGGTTTCCTCCTTCCCTTTGCTTACTATTGTCTAGTTTTCTCTCAGATCGTTCCATTTCGGCACTTGTAGATGGAGCGACCTCTTCCTCCTTTTCTGTCAACTGTGGTGTTCCTTCAGGGTTCTGTTTTATCTCCAACCTTATTCTTACTTTTCATTAACGATCTTCTCCACTGCACTTCTAACTCTGTTCACTCTTATGCTGATGATTCAACTCTGCATTCTTCTACTCATTTCAAATCTGCTCCCTCTTTTGCTTCTAGACTTGCTTCTCGTCTTCAACTTTCCGATTCCATTCTTGCCGATCTGGATGGGATTTCCCGGTTGGGTCATAGCAACCTTGTAAAATTCAACTCTTTTAAAACTCAACTTCTTCACATCTCCTCTCAAAAACACCTCCTAACTTTCCTATCCTCTTCGATGGCTCTCCCGTCTCACCTGTAAATAACATTAACATTCTTGGTCTAAACATAAACAACAAACTGTCTTGGAAACCACATATTACAATGGTTGCTAAAGTGGCCTCTAAGAAGCTGGGAGTCCTGTTCAGGTTTGCGAGAATTTTTTTTCTTCTGAGCAGTTACTCCAAATATATAAGGGTCTTATTCGTCCTTGTATGGAGTACTGTTCTCACATTTGGGGGGCTCCGGCTCCTCCTCTCTTCTGGATAGGGTTGAGTCAAAAGCTAAGAGATTAATAAACTGTCCCCTACTTTCAAACTCACTTGACCCTCTGTCTCTGCGACGTGACGTTGGCGCGCTATCTCTTTTCTACAGGTACTACAATGGCAGGTGCTCGAGGGAATTGGCCTCTCGCATTCCTCCACCGTTGCGTCGTCCTCGTTGCACAAGGGGTGCCCTGCTTTCGCACCAATTTTGTGTGGACGTAGGAAATCCCAGGCTAGCCCGTTGTGATGCCTTCTTCTTTCCAGCCACCTCTATTCTGTGGAACTCTCTACCATCATTTATTTTTCCTCCTGTATTTAATCTTCCACTCTTCAAGGCTTCCGTCTGCGCCCACCTGAGGGCTGTGCGTTAGGTGTGTGTGTGTGTTTGAATGAGCTTTGTACTTGTGTGTGTGCCCCCTCCTTGAAACGGGCTCTGCCCGTGAGTGGTGGCGTTGTGTAAAAAAAAAAAAAAAATATATATATATCACATTACTTCTCTTTCTAAACAAGCTTCTAAGAGGTTGGGTGTTCTGAGGCGCCTTCGTGGTTTTTTTACGCCACCCCAGTTGCTTGCTGTTTATAGGGGTGTTGTTTCCCCCTGTATAGAGTACGCCTCAAACATCTAAGGTGGTTCCACACATGCAGCTCTTCTCGAAAAGGTAGAGTCTGGGGCTTTTCGTCTTATAAACTCTTTTGCTCTTGTTAACTCTCTCCAATCACTTTCTTCCTGTCGAACTGTTGCGTCACTCTCTATACTATCGCTATTACAACGGACACTGCTCTCCTTAACTCTCTTGTAACATATCTCCTTCACTGAGGAGAGCTCGTGCGATACCACTTTCTACACAGTCTCATCCTTTCTCTCTCCAACTCTCAATCCCCAGACCAATCCGTTATACTCATTCTTGCATGTATTCTACTGGTAAAGTCTGAAACACATTCCTTTTATATGTTTTCTTAACTTTCCTTGATTTAACGACCAGATTTCCGACTGTTCTCCAACTCTGGTGGATATTGGTAGGCCTCCAGCCTTTTCCCACCAGAGGAGGCAATAAAAAAAAAAAAAAAAAAAAAAAAAAAAAAAAAAAAAAAAAAAAAAAAAAAAATATATATATATATTATATATATATATATATATATATAATATATATATATATATATATATATATATATTATATATATATATACATTATACTTCTGTACACCTCTAATAAAAAAAAAAACTATGGATTATATTACCTTGCTTCAAAGTTGTAAGGAGATTGGTTTAAAAGGGAAGTAGGCCATCGATTTCGCTAAAGAATCCTTCGAACACCAGGCTGCAGAGAAAGAGACGGAACACTTACCTGAAGAGAAAGCATCATTAGCCGCAGAGAAAGCGGCAGAACCCTTTGCTGCAGAGAAAGCAGCAGAGCGGGAGCATGAGCTGATGATATTGGAATTTCAAGTTCTGCACGGAAGGAGCACCGGACCGTAGTTTGAAATAGCAGAAGTGAGGGCAAAGATCCCAATATTACCTTCATTCATTCATTCATCAACAACAAAGTTGATAAGGACAATTTCCTAGATACTTTTGGAAATTTTGACGAGAGGAAGACTGCGGTAAATGTTGTTCCTAAACACGGTTGTAACCACGTAAGCTCTTTTACAAGAGAGATTAATGTCTCTAAGATTGACCACGAGTCAGAACCTGAGATGGGAGAACTGTTAGAGAACTCCAATACTGTGGTAGGTTTAGAGTTAACATATAAATGGCGAACTTCTTTCCCAAAGGCTGTCGAAGTAGATACCCCTAAATGGTTTACTTGGATCACCAAGTCAAAATGCTTTCATTGAATTAGTTGCATAAGATAC
>SEYY01011731.1:5000-10000 GCA_009176605.1 Armadillidium nasatum | reverse complement strand
TGTGCGCGAAGGTTAGGTGGAGTTGCACAACTTTCAAATTTTGCACACAGTATCAAACCGTGATACTGACGCCTGCATAGCGTAGTTTTGACAAATTTGAAAAAAAGGTGTGTATTGACCCACCCTAAAAATATATATATATATATATATATATATATATATATATATATATATATATATATATATATATATATATATATATATATATATATATATATATATATTATATATAATATATATATTATATATATATATATATATATATATATATATATATATATATATATATATATATATATATATATATATATATATATATATATATATATATATATATATATATAATAGTTTATAAGTAATTAGGATAACGTATAAAGTAGAATGTTTGTGTGTATGTGAGTGATTATTAAGCGGAAGTAAATAGATAAACAAAACAATAAATTTAAAGCTAAATTTTTCAGTTTTTTCTGAACCTGTATTTTGATCTCAATTTGATTAGCATACTGTATACTGAATTTCTTACATAAATTTTACAGTCTTAGAAACATGTGAAAATATTATTAATTGTATTTTCTGTATTTAATTTTCTATCTGTGATCTAAATAGTGAATAACTTTCAAAATTTCTGAAATCAACCACTGGCGATACTCTTCTTTTTTATGAAAAATTATCTTGCCAGATAGATGGCACTCCTATGGGTTCTCCACTTGAGCCTACTTTAGTCAACAACTGGGATTAAAATGGTATGACGACTGTCCCACTGAATTTCAAACCTTTGGTTTACGCTGCTAAAATGATAACTATTTTGTAATACTTCGTAACGAAGATCACGCCCCTTTATTCCATGAACATTAAAATTTCAAATTTACCTTTGAATTTTTATATAATGGCTCACTTTCTGTCTTAATAATTTAATATCTCATTCGCATTTCCTACTAGGATTCATTACTTTTATTCATCGTGAGCCCTCTAATACATTACTTGAAACTAATTTCTTCAGCTCTATTTCCTTTTCTCATAAAATTGTAGAAGAGCTCTCATAATCATCACTTATAATATTTGTTGATTGAAAGTTTTTCCATAAAAAAAAATTATTTTCTCCTTAAATTTTCTAGTCTCTTTTTTTTCTAGTGGCTTTTTCCTCCTAACCTTTTGGATGAATTAGTTTCTTCGTTTCACGATAGCATCTGTTACCCTAAAATTATTTCTTATGATGTTCTTTTAAACTTTACTTTGAATCCCTTTCCAATGATCCTTACTCCCATATTAGTAACTTCTTAATATAAGGAGACCCTACAACTCTGAAATCAACCATTTCCTTGAAAGGTTTAAAAGGATAATTACTCAAGAGTTTAAATTCCATGGCTAAAGAAAATTTATTTACTTATTTATTTTTTATAGAGGTTTGAAACCCAAGCGGTGTCTTTTTTTTTTTTTTTTTACTAAATCCTTTATAAAATATATGATAATTTATATATATTTTTTTCCTTTTGGAAACATATGTAGGAATCAAAACGATAAAGGACTTAGAAAATAGATGTTGATTTATGTGGTTTGGAACTTTTTCAAAGTAATCAGGAATTTTGAAATTTTTATTTTTTTTAAATTTTTTTATCTTCAATTGAATGTTTTCATATGAACCGCTAATCAAATTTCGTGAATATCTTCCTCTAACTGTCTCTAATTCACATGGAAAATTTGAAACATATCTATAAACCTTTTTTTGGAGAGGGGGTAAACTTTTTTCCATTCAAATGTGCTTTTTCGAGAAAATCGCAAAAATGCCCAATGTGTTTTGAAAGATGCACACATCATTCCATGCTTGAGCGGTCATATTTCAATAACCATTTGGAATTATGAAAAACTAATTAAAAATATTTGGAATCAGGAGTACATTTTCTATGAAGATATTCCAAAATTTTTTTTAAAAAATTGAAAAAAAAATATTTTTTCCCCTTAAACATGGCTTAGAAGGGAGTTTCAAGGTTGTTTATCTTGTGTTACTAGAAATGTCATTTTCTCAGGAACTGTTTGGAATTCTGGAAAACTTATAAAAGATTTGGAATCAGCAATGATTTTACTAAAACACTAATGAAAAACAGTTTCCCCCTGCTTTTCACCCCCAAAAGATGAGGTTTTTCAAGCGTAGGCTAGCTTTTGAGGATACTTTGTGTAACCATATCTCAGTAACCATTTGGAATTATGAAAAACTAATTGCAAATTTGGAATCAGGAGAAAATATTTTTTTTTAATATTTTGAAAAATTTTGATTTTATAAATCAAAATTTTTCAAAATATTAAAAAAAAAAATTCTTTGCGGGCTTCATATGACCTCAGATTGAATGTCGTTCGATAGGTGTTAATCGAAAAGTCTTTTCACAGGAACCGTTTGGAATTACGTAAAACTTTTTACAGACTTGGAATTAATAAAGATTTTGCTAAATATTTGTTGGAAATAAACAGATGTGGGAAATTTTTACCCTTCAAAAAATTGGTGGATCATGCCATACTTTGAGCAGTTATATTTCAATAACCATTTGAAATTATAGAAAACTAATTACATATCTGAAATCAGTAAAAAATGTGCTATTAAATTACTGAAAACTTTAAAAAATATATATTTTTTTAATTTCTTAGTAGACCTCATATGGCTCCAGATTCAAAGTCGTTCGACAGGTGCCACTTAATGTACTCTTCACTGGGCATTTTAAGAAGTTTTAATTTGGGCTGCAATTTCTATGCATTTCTAAGTTCGTTTTCTATTTTTTCATCACTTGTGGGTTGATGCTACCAAGACTTTGAAGCTGGCTTGCTTTGGTCTAGGTCTTTTTTACGTTAATTTCTGCAACTTTCCTTGGTTTTTTCGTAATTTCCACTGGTTGAACAACTCCTCTCTTCTTCTAAACCTCACTTCTTATTCTCGAACAGAACTCAAGTGATTGAGAACTTCAACAGCAAACCCTGCTCTGCTTCCTCTTAATGCTTATATCATCAATTTTCAGACAAAGGCAGTTGTTATAACTATGTGAAATATGACGTTATTTTCTTTTGTGTTTCTAGTATAGAGTCTTATAATTTTCCATCTCACAGTCCAAGATCACTTGACAATCTGCTTCTAATTAATTTGTTCTGAATATGTCCCAAACTCAGCTGATTGTCCTAATTCCTTCGACTTTCTAAACTTCGAAATAGAGCGCATTCTTTCTTCTTTTTCTTTCTCTGAAATATAGGTGATTTCAATGGTCACCATCACCATTGGATTTCTCTTAGTTCTCGAAACATAGCTAATGAACTTGCCTTTCTATTCTTTATCTAGAATAACTTTAACCAGATCGAGTAGCTCCCTATCACTGATCACTTTTGAGACAAAATTCAACATCATTATTCAGTTCTAAATTTCTTATCCTTCCCTTTATTCTGTTAAACTCTCTCCAGTTTTGGGTTCGTCCGATCACTTTCTTGTCACTGTATCTTCTTCTATCTCTTCAATTATTCCGCTAGAAAAATCACAGCCTACTGCGGAATGTCGGTGTCACAGCTAGTCGGGATTGCATTCGTACTATTTTGATTTCCGTTGGAATAATTATTGCTTCAGCAGGAAAGCTCTTGACAGAGCGCTGATTGTATAGACGAAAAGATTCTTTCTATCATAAAGGCGTACATTCCATTTTCTTTCCCTTTGACTGAACTAATAATCCTTGATTTACCACTGCTTGTTTTTTTTTTATTATCGAAGTATAACTCAGTCTTCGCAAATTTCAGTCACTTTCAATCACCAGAATTTCTTGCAACTTTCATTTCATCTCAGAATATCCATTCTAATTAACACAAAGAAGTTTTTTAATCGTAGAAATGCAAAAATATTTTTAGGTCCTCTTCCTCCAGCTCTTTTCTGCAATTTTTGTAAAAATTTCAGCTCTATTTTTGCTTCCTCCTCTATCCCTCTAATAGGTTCTTCGGAAGATACAAGAGCTGTCTTACTTCCTTCCAAACTGAACACTTCTCTGATATCTTCATATGTAATTCCACATTAAATAACTCCCAATCTATTCCACCTTATTCATTTTCCATTAACTCATTACATCTTATATTGTAAAATTATTTAAAGAAGTTATTTTTATTTACTTTGATCTTTATTCTAAGAATGAGTACGGATTTGACGACACAACACCTGTGGTTCTGAACACTTGTGCTTCCGAACTTCCATTCTGTCTTGGTAAACTATTTATAGCATATTTATCATCTTCAATTTCTCCTTCTTACTGATATCGAAAACTCGTTCAATCAGTGCCAAAAAGAGAGAGCTCTCTCAATCCTCTAACCATCGTCTTACTTTTTAACCCCAGAACTTACCAATTTCTTCTAGTCAAACCTTAGCAGAGAGATTTGAAAATATTTCAAAACCTCTAATCTTATCTCTCATCGACAGTATGTCTTACCTAAGTAGACCTCTAAGAGTTATCTTCTGTCTACATATAGACAGAAGATAGGATTTTTAAACTTCCCTTTCTTCGTATGTTTTCTTTTTCATCAATCTGATTTCGTTGCCGGTTCTAATTTAGACGGGGATTCATTAATTATTTAAATATATTGGTAGTGGTGTTCCTCAGAGTTCTGTCTTATCTCCAACACTTTTTTTCTTACTTTTCATACTGATCTTCTCTTTCGTCTCATCATCTATTCATTACTATGCCGGTGGCTTCATCATTCATTCTTTTTTTCATTTTGAAAAACGTTCTAACCAACAGCAAATAGTTAAAGCTAAGCCGATGGAACGGAATCAATGTGATCTTTCATATTTGACCATTTCATCATAATGAAATCATAATCTCAATTCTTAAAAAACTCAGATGAATTATCTTCCTGTCCAACATTATTTTGTAAACTTAATGTTTCCTTCGTCATTGAAAATACACACTTCAAACCTTCGTCTATCTTTAATCTTTTTGGTGTTTCTTTTCTCGTGATCATCCATGGAAGGATCAAATTATTTTTCCTAC
>SEYY01011730.1:0-22186 GCA_009176605.1 Armadillidium nasatum | reverse complement strand
CAACTTAAGAAAATTTATTTGCCTCAGCCTTTCCTACCAGTGGTTTTTTTTTTTTTTTTTTATGGGTTGCCTTTCAGCCACTCACTTTTGTTCAGTTATTATTATTAATTATTTTTATTATTATTATTATTATTATTATTAGGTAGTGAATAAATGGTCACAAATGCCAGTTGAAACACCAGTCGTCGTTCAGCGTTATATTAGTCGTCCATATTTAATAAATAATACAAAATTTGACATCAGATTGTATGTTCTTGTGACATCTTTTCATCCACTCAGGGTATTTTTATATCAAGATGGATTGGTTCGCTTTGCATCAGGTTAGTGTATATATATATATATATAATATATATATATTATAATATATATATTAATATATATATATATTATTATATATATATATTTTATTTTATATATAATATAATTATATTATATATATATATATATATATATATATATATATATATATATATATATATATATATATATATATATTATATATTATATATATATAATATATATATATATATATATATATATATATATATATATATATATATATATATATATATAATATTATATATATAATATATATATATAATAATATTATATATATATATATATATATATATATATATTATATATATATTATATATTATATATATATATTATATTATATATATAATATATATTATATATATATATTATATATATAGGAACCGACCGGGGCTGGAATTTGGCCGGGCCGGGGTCACCCAAATTGGCCGGGGTTGCCTAAAATTTGTAAAGAGGTCAAAAGCACTGAAATTTTAGGTTAAGAAAATTAGATATAAGGTTTATTTAATTGTAAGGAGGAGTAGAATAGCCAACATTCACTTAAATTAATGATTATATGCATTTTCTCTAAAAAAAAAATCAGAAAATTACAGTTTTGTATAGTTAAAGTTAAAAAAAGTATAAAAATTAAAAAAAAAATTATTCTAATTCATAATAGTGATTAACACGTTTACCTAGTAAGACCCTAAGGTAAAGTTTGAAAAAATGTAAGATATAAAATTATCAATTTAACCTGTATTTATACATATTATTGTTATTTTATTGCTATGTATCAAACTTGTATCATTTAGCTGCATTATTTAAAAATATTTTGTTTATACTTTCAGTCAATATGGCTAAAAGATCAGCTTCTGCAGTATTTGAATACTTTACAATGTTTCAGGATAGGCTCGAAATAGCTAAATGTAACATCTGCAGTCAGAAATTAGAAGAGAACCTCCGGTGCACAAGAAGTAAAAAAATTTCAACCAAATCTTTTTGGAGTATCTAAAATCAAAACACAAAGATGAACATTCACTAGCAGAAAAGGAGCGGTCAAAAGAAACAGAAAAGAAAAAAAATCTTAATTTTCTTATATTTTGTTTGAAATTTTTTGTTATTATTTTAATGATTGAGCTGAAATTTTCAAAATATGTGAATTTTTTCACGAAGTTCTGAGTTGATTTCGAGCATTTTTTTGAGTCTATAACGGTTTGAAACTTTTTGGACCCAAAGTTGAAAAAAATGAATAACTGGGTCAAACCACTGGTCCACATGAGCTGAAAATTTAACTGAATACCTTTGCCCCAATTTCTTGCATTGGTGGGAATAGATTTTGATATCACGTCTAGAAAAAAAAAAAAAATTTTTTTTTTGCAAAAATCGTACCCTTCTGGAGGAAAAAATTATTTAAAAAAAAAATGCTACCTCTATTTTTTTTTGTTTGTGAATATTGTTTAGAAGAGGAACAGGGCTACAATTTTTATTTAGTGCATTATTAAATGATTGTTTGAAGCGAGATATAGCCTCTCAAACTTTGGAATTTTTGAAATTTGGCCAAAAATGGACCTTTTTGAAGGCTATATCTCAAAACCAACGAATCTCATCGAATAAAGTACTAGAGGAATTTGTAGCCCCACCTCCTCTATACACCCAAAATAGAAATGTTATAGTTGTATTTAAAAAAGATTTTGTCTGAAAAGGTGGATTTAGTAAAAAAATTTTTTTTCTATAGTTGGTCAGTTTTTGGCTTATAACTTTTTTCTATAACTCTGGAACAAAAGTCTATTAGAGCTTTTGTAGCCAAAATTTTGAATAAATAGTCCAACTTTCAGTTCATTCTAAAAAGTGGTTTGGCATCGCCATTCTATTGAAAAAGGGTAAATTTCCACACACACACAAAAAAAAAACTAAACCGTAATAGACTCGGAAAAACGCTTGAAATGGACTTTCTTACCGGTAAAAAATCTATATAACTGAAAGTTTCAGCAGAATCGGCTGAAAATAAAAAAAAAATAAATTTTTTTTGTATAATTTGCCATTTTAACCCGGCCGGCAACCCCGGTTTTCCCTGATTTTTAGCCGCGGGGTCAGTAAAAATGGCCGGGTTTGGCCGGGGCCCCGGTCGTTCCTATATATATATATATATATATATATATATATATATATATATATATATATATATATATATATATATATATATATATATATATATATATATATATATATATATATATATTTAAACCTAAAGCATAATATAGCATATCTTATGTTCTATTTTTCAAATGAATATTTGTATGTATTAAAAGAATATTTTTGAATTATTGTGTTTTTAAAGATTATTATTATTATTATTATTATCTTATTATTGCTAGTATATTATTATTATTATTATTATTATTATTATTATTATTATTATTATTATTATTATTATTTTTTTGACAGTTCAATACCAAAAAACATCCAGGACACTTAATGACAGGTTTATGCATTTAACTAATTATAGTGTGAATAAATCATCATCATCCTACACACGTAATGATGATGCTGGCCATTGTCAAGGTCATAAGTGGACTCTGAAGACTTTGTGGGGATATTTAAAGGTAATATATATATATATATATATATATATATATATATATATATATATATATATATATATATATATATATATATATATATATATATATATATATATATATATATATATAAAAGTTGGGCATTTTGTAAATTAAGTCTGCAAATTGCTATTCCACTAATAACAAACTAACAAATAAATAGCATAGTAGTGATTGTGAAAATTTGGAAAAAGTTGTGGAATTGCATTTAGTGGAATGCTAAAATTTATAGTCAACTACCGTGGCTCAAACGGTAGGGTGATTGACTCACGTGCTCACCATTTGAAGGGGAAGAGGCTGTGCCAAAGGGAGGAGGAGATTGTCAACAACAATGACTAATGACTATAATTAAGTTAGGTTATGTTAGATTATGCAATAATCATGTATTACCAAATACTTTCTAATATTGCATAAATTCCAATAAAACCTTCTTGTCCTTTAAAACACATTAGCTATTATATATATATATATATATATATATATATATATATATATATATATATATATATATATATATATATATATATATATATATATATATATATATATATATATATATATATATATATATATATATATAATTTATATTTTTTTTTTTTTTTTTTTTATATAAAATAATATTAAAAATATATAAATTAAATAAATATATAAGTTGTAAGGTAATTTTATTGGAAATTATGTTTTCAACTACCAATAAAGGGCTAGTGGACTGTGAGGGACTTCATTAGCTAACAAAAAAAAAAAATGACAGAATTTGCAGACTGGCAAAGCAGAAAAAATTGCTGAATTGTGAATTGCAGAATACCCAATAAAGTTCGCGGAATTGCTAATTGCATCCTAACAAAAGTAGCAGTATCCACTCTATAATATATATATATATATATATATATATATATATATATATATATATATATATATATATATATATATATATATATATATATATATATATATATATATATATATATATATATATATATATATATATATATAAAATTTATTTATTTATTTATTTATTTATTTATTTATTATGAAGGTGACCTACCAAGCTCTCTGAAATCCCACAACCACTTTTTATATAAGAACCCCAAAACTACAGATTACCAGCGCTCACCAAATTTTAGTTTTGCAACAAAAATGCAGACACTCAGATTTAATTTTAGGATTCCCCTATACAAAGCTCTGACACCCTCAATATGGCCCTGGTGTCTTTTATGAAAATTTCTGATGATTAACAGTTGACCTATCAAGCTCTCATGACAATTAAAAATTAATTAAAAATAATTATAAATTAAACTACAGGAAAACTCAGGAAACTATCGAGTAAATGAGAATGCACCCCTTGAATTTATAATTTACTGTAGTATATTCAAACTCAGAAACTTGACATTCAACTGAATATCCTACCATGCATACTTGTTGGCTCACATGCAAAAATTTTCCAGAATATAGCCTTATTGATGCTGGTTTATGAAAAATGTTGTGTAGTTACTGATAGATAAAAGATAAAATTGATAAAATTGTTACAACTGCAACTGAACTATTAGTTTCATAAAAAATATAAATATTTTTGCATGCTCCAGTGACTTACAATAAATAATCCAGTTGCATAAACAGAAATAATTATTTGTGTAATGCTCAATTATACTCAATTATACAAATTTCTATATCATTCACAAATATAAATATTTGTGTATGGCTTAATTAAAAAAAAAAAAAAAATCTTTTACAAAAATGAATATTTGCATGAATTTAATGAGAATAATACCACATACACAACTATAAATATTTGTGCATGTTCTTTATTAAATAAACTACATGAATTTATCATATAATGGTTCGATTATTTAAGAATGAGTGGTAGATATACTACTGTAACTTAATTTTGGTAATTAGCCAGAGGAGATCGCTCGCTCCACTCGCCTGCTCAGTTAGTTGTTAATAATGATGATGGCAATCACAACCGGGAATTAAGGTTCGGCTTAAATATATGGCGCAGCTTAAAACATATAATTGAATAACTTTGAGTTAGCAATTATCCCCACTACTCATCTGGCCTTAACATCTGTTAGATGCCCATTCTATATGAGCTCAAGATTTGAAATTGGCTCCAGAATTTGTACCTATAAAGATATAATTATAAATTTAATTCACTATAAACATTAATTCATCCAAATGGTTATATTAAAAGTTGTCTAACCCATCCATTAATATAAATAAATATAATTGCAACTTACCCTTGCAATGGAGATAAACTTTGAAAATCCTACCAAATCTGGCTATTTTCCTGTATTAAATATTTCTAATATTTTCTGTATTAAATAGTAAGTTTTTATAAACTATTTACTCTCTGCAAAGGAAAGAAAAGCTGATTTATAATCTGCCAAACATACATACATATCATAACCGAATAATAAATGATATTTAGCTCCCTTAAGACAAAAAGAGAATGAAAGGAGAGTTCTAACTACTTGATTGTAAGTGTGGGCCTGAAGTTGCCTAATTGTAGATTTCTGCTATATATATATATACATATATATATATATATATATATATATATATATATATATATATATATATATATATATATATATATATATATATATATATATATATATATATATATATATATATATATATATATATATATATATATTTTCACTGATTTTCCTTGTTCTTTTTTGGTTTTTAGGATAAACTATGATGACTGATGTGTATAATTTTCTGTTTAAAATGTCGATTTGAAAGCATTCTTTTTAAATTTGTATGAAAAATTTTATTGGTGTGAAAAAAAAAAAAATTTCCAGTGTATTTCCTCATTCCCTTGTGAATACTTCCCCTCAAATACATCTCTCCACCACCCTGGCACCCTCACCTCCTCGCCATCCAACCTTCAGTACAAGCTCCTCTCCCTCCTCCTTTGCTAACTATTAACAGTTCTGTCTTTTCAGCATTCATGCTCAATCCCGCCCCTTTAAGCTTTTTAGCAAAATTTCTTATCACCTTAAATTTTTCCCTATCTTGGCTATATATATATATATATATATATATATATATATATATATATATATATATATATATATATATATATATATATATATATATATATATATATATATATATATATATATATATATATATATATTGTATCCTCTGGTGGGTAAAGACCAGAGGCCTACTGATTTCCACCATAGTTGGGGCAATACCGAAACCTAATCGTTAAATCTGACATACATCAATACACGGCGTTTTAAAGTGGGCAAGTCAAAAGAAGTACATATAAGATTAGGAATAGCTGTTAAGTCTGACGTCAGACAGTTGGACAGAGAAAGCATATAGACTGTGTAAAAAGGCGTGTTGCTTGAGCCCTTCTCAGTGGAGGATAAATGCAATGGGAGAGTTCAGCGATAGTATAGAATGAGTGACGCAACAGTTCGGTCACAGAAAGAGGTTGGAGAGAATTAGTGAGAGTGGTAGAGTTGTTAGCATATAAGCATATGCTTATAAATATATATATATATTGTTAATTATAATATAAATAAATTCTATATTATTAATTTTCATTTATATATTCATTTACATGTTTTTTATGTGTTAAATATAAATTTTCATTATTAAAATGCATACCGTTATAAAATCATCTTATAAACGTAGCATAAAAATTAGCCCACGTGACGTGCGCGTCATAAGATGCGCAGTATTAAAAATAATAAAAAGAATTGGAACGAAAAATAAGTATAAGTAAGAATACAGTACAGTATAAGTATGTATTTTGTCAAGGTAGTTTCAAGTCATGTTAATGAACTACTTTGTTAAAAGTTATACAAACTATTTTGTTAAAACTTATGTACTTATATTAAATTATGAAGTCATTAAAACTATTGTTAAAAGTGAAGTGTTAAACAAAGTTATAAAAACAGTTGCTGTTAATTACAGTTGTTTAATTACTGTTGTAAATAATTTATGTTAAATTACTACTATAAAGTGATAAACTATTTCACAAATAATTTGTCGGTTTTAATAAATTCTGGCAAGTGAATTTTATAATATTGTTGATTGTAAATTGATAGTAAAACTAAACTACAAATTAAAAGCTAAGTATACTTTAAGACTATTTTATAGCTTAGAGATGATCAATTTTATTATTGAAAGTTGATCTTCAAGCAAGTCATTGACAAATAATTTATTCATAACCTTCTGGTTCTCTTGGTATTATTCACGGTATTTGGCCATTTACTTTGGGTTAATGCTTGTGAGGGCTGGGGGGGGGATTTATTTGAAGGTAAGAGGATTGATTTTCATATAAAATATTGAATTTAAAAAAATAATAAATATACCAAAAGTCATTATTATTTCAATAATAAAATATTGTAAAATTCATGCGGCAAAATTTACACCTTAAGTTATAGTAACTATTAAGAGCGAAGCTTCGTGGTAACGAACGGCTACGAAATAATTTTAAGTAGCCCGCGCTTCAATATAATTAATATACGGAAAAGCCTATTACAATAAAGTTAGTTATTAGTTATTAACGTGTAACGTGTTAGTTATTAAATTACTATTAAGTGGTTTTGGGCAATTAATATTAAGTTAATATTAAGTTAGTTCATAAGTGATTAATGATTTATTTAAACTGTGTAGTGGCCTATTCAGTTTTAAGTTTAATTAAATTTAAACAATAGTCTTATTATTGTGGTATTAGTTCATAAATTTAATGATGGCATCAGAAGAAACTGATATAATAGCTGAATGTAAAGAAGCTATAAATAAATATATAAGAACTAGGGCTACACATAAAGCAAAGATTACTGTGTTAATTAATAAATTAAAAAATCTTGAAAGTGAAAGTAAGTTGAATAAATTTATATTTGATAGTAATTATGAAAAAATAAATAATGAGATATTTGAAATAAAAAGTTTAGATGATACAATTTTAAATATCATGTCACAACTAGAAATTGATATAAAGGAGCCTGATTTCTTTAATAAAGAATTAGAAAAGTCTTCTAACTATCATTTTGATCTGTCTGTAGAAATATCTAATTTTGGTAATTATTTGGAACAAAATAAGACACAGGTAAATGATTCTGTTTGTTCTAATGAACAGTTTATTGAAATTATGAGTAAAATTAAAACTAATAATGATTATAAATTGCCTGTAATAAATTGTGAGCAATTTGACGGTTCTGCACAAGATAAATTTTTCTTTCATAATTTTTTGACCAAGTTTAATAATGTAATAGGAAATAAAACAGACATTGAAGATTCTGTAAAGTTAATGTATCTCTTTGGATACCTCAAAGGTTATGCTTTAAAAGTTGTAAGTCATTTGTCATTAAATAATGATAATTATAAAGTAGCATTAGAACTTTTGAAGAAAGAATTTCTTGATAGAAATTTGATTATTAATGAATATATGAATAAATTAAATGATCTAAAAATTGATGAAGGTCATGACTTAGATTTTACAAATACTAAGTTATTTATTAATGAGGTTAGATCTATAATTTTTGAATTAAAAGTATATGATTTAAATTTTTTAGAGGCTAACTCAGCAGGTAATATATTATTAAGTAATATTATTTTTAAGAAGTTGCCAAGAATTTTTAAATCAGAATTAATACATAAGTTAGAAAATAATTATCCTTCTCTTGAGCAAATCTTTCAAAACTATAATGATGTAATTAATACTCTTAACATTGTGAGTAAAACTAAAAAAGAAATGCATACAGCTAGGCCTAACGCCAAAACTCAATTTAAAAAATCTTTTAAATCTAACTCATTACAAAATTTTGCTACAAATGTGGATCATGTTAAGGCAACTAAAAATAATGATACAAAAAATGAACCTTGTAATACTAGAATGTATAATGTATGCAAATTGTGTCAACTTAAAAATCATCCATTATACAAGTGTGATAAGTATAGTACAGTATCGCAAAGAGTAGAACGTGCAAAGGTTTTAAATTTATGCACGAGATGCGCGGGAATTGGACACAATTCTGATTCTTGCTTTGGTAAAAACAATAAATTAAGGTTTAATTGTTTTAAATGCAAAGAACACTCACATATAACAGCTTTCTGTCCACAAATTCAGGCCAATGAAGCTAAAAATGATACAGTAAACAGTCTGTGTATAACTTTTCAACAACAAGCAGACAGAGTTTATTTATTGCCAACTATTTCAATTGATTTAATAAGAGGCAATAAAAAGGTGACTGTAAGAAGTATACTGGATAGTGGTAGCCAGAGATCATATGTATCTAAGGATATATTAAGTCATATAATTCCTGATTATAATACTTTGAATGGTATGAAATTGAATGTACAAACATTTATTGGTAAAGAACAAAGAGAGTTTAAACAACTTCTCTTAGGTATTAAGATTTCAGATATGGATGTTTTTAGCATGCCATTCTTAGTAGATGAGAATTTAAATTTAAATTATACAGTAGATTATGTTAATGAAGTTATTCATGAATTTAAAAACCAAGGTATTCCCCTTGCAGACTCTGCATTTAATGTCGAGGAAGATAAAAATAAATTTCATATACAAGCTATACTAGGAACTGACATATTACAATTTTTTCCTTCCCTTGAGTTAGTTACAAAGTTGTCAGGCAGTTGCTTTAAAGTTTTTAATAAATATATCCCCTTTGGTAATGTACAAAACTTTTTGCATAGAAAACAAAATATTGTTTTAAATAATAAAACTGTAATATTTTCTAAAACAGATGTAGAGTCAGACATGGTGAATGATACTGTGGTTAATCTTATATTAAACCCCAATAAAAGTTATTTTCATCCTTTTGAAAATATTCTCATAGATTCTGAGGTTGAAAATGGCCTAGAATACCTATTTTCTATGGAGTCTATAGGTATTCACTCTAATAATAATGATGACCTATCTAATTATGATGCTGAAATGGTAAGTAAGTTTAAGGAAGGGATCTCATTTAAAGATGGTCACTATCATGTGACACTCCCTTGGAAAAAAGAGTTAATAAAAAGAGTTCCTTCTAATTTTGACATTTCATTAAAGGTTTTAAATAGAGTATATAATAAATTAATTAGTCAAAAAATCTTTAATGAAATGTCAAAATTAGAAGGAACTCTTTTTATTAACTCTTCTTTCCAAGGGAGTGTCACATGATAGTGACCATCTTTAAATGTAATCCCTTCTTTAAACTTACTTACCATTTCAGCATCATAATTAGATAGGTCATCATTATTATTAGAGTGAATACCTATAGACTCCATAGAAAATAGGTATTCTAGGCCATTTTCAACCTCAGAATCTATGAGAATATTTTCAAAAGGATGAAAATAACTTTTATTGGTTTAATATAAGATTAACTACAGTATCATTCACCATGTCTGACTCTACACCTGTTTTAGAAGATATTACATTTTTATTATTTAAAACAATATTTTGTTTTCTATGCAAAAAGTTTTGTACATTACCAAAGGGATATATTTATTAAAAACTTTAAAGCAACTGCCTGACAACTTTGTAACTAACTCAAGGGAAGGAAAAAATTGTAATATGTCAGTTCCTAGTATAGCTTGTATATGAAATTTATTTTTATCTTCCTCGACATTAAATGCAGAGTCTGCAAGGGGAATACCTTGGTTTTTAAATTCATGAATAACTTCATTAACATAATCTACTGTATAATTTAAATTTAAATTCTCATCTACTAAAATGGCATGCTAAAAACATCCATATCTGAAATTTAATACCTAAGAGAAGTTGTTTAAACTCTCTTTGTTCTTTACCAATAATGTTTGTACATTCAATTTCATACCATTCAAAGTATTATAATCAGGAATTATATGACTTAATATATCCTTAGATACATATGATCTCTGGCTCCACTTCCAGTATACATCTTACAGTCACCTTTTTATTGCCTCTTATTAAATCAATTGAAATAGTTGGCAATAAATAAACTCTGTCTGCTTGTTGTTGAAAAGTTATACACAGACTGTTTACTGTATCATTTTTAGCTTCATTGGCCTGAACTTGTGGACAGAAAGCTGTTATATGAGAGTGTTCTTTGCATTTAAAACAATTAAACCTTAATTTATTGTTTTTACCAAAGCAAGAATCAGAATTGTGTCCAATTCCCGCGCATCTCGTGCATAAATTTAAAACCTTTGCACGTTCTACTCTTTGCGATACTGTACTATACTTATCACACTTGTATAATGGATGATTTTTAAGTTGACACAATTTGCATACATTATACATTCTAGTATTACAAGGTTCATTTTTTGCATCATTATTTTTAGTTGCCTTTACATGATCCACATTTGTAGCAAAACTTTGTAATGAATTAGATTTAAAAGATTTTTTAAATTGAGTTTTGGCGTTAGGCCTAGCTGTTTGCATTTCTTTTTTAGTTTTACTCACAATGTTAAGAGTATTAATTACATCATTATAGTTTTGAAAGATTTGCTCAAGAGAAGGATAATTATTTTCTAACTTATGTATTAATTCTGATTTAAAAATTCTTGGCAACTTCTTAAAAATAATATTACTTAATAATATATTACCAGCTGAGTTAGCCTCTAAAAAATTTAAATCATATACTTTTAATTCAAAAATTATAGATCTAACCTCATTAATAAATAACTTAGTATTTGTAAAATCTAAGTCATGACCTTCATCAATTTTTAGATCATTTAATTTATTCATATATTCATTAATAATCAAATTTCTATCAAGAAATTCTTTCTTCAAAAGTTCTAATGCTACTTTATAATTATCATTATTTAATGACAAATGACTACAACTTTTAAAGCATAACCTTTGAGGTATCCAAAGAGATACATTAACTTTACAGAATCTTCAATGTCTGTTTTATTTCCTATTACATTATTAAACTTGGTCAAAAAATTATGAAAGAAAAATTTATCTTGTGCAGAACCGTCAAATTGCTCACAATTTATTACAGGCAATTTATAATCATTATTAGTTTTAATTTTACTCATAATTTCAATAAACTGTTCATTAGAACAAACAGAATCATTTACCTGTGTCTTATTTTGTTCCAAATAATTACCAAAATTAGATATTTCTACAGACAGATCAAAATGATAGTTACAAGACTTTTCTAATTCTTTATTAAAGAAATCAGGCTCCTTTATATCAATTTCTAGTTGTGACATTGTATTTAAAATTGTCTCATCTAAACTTTTTATTTCAAATATCTCATTATTTATTTTTTCATAATTATTATCAAATATAAATTTATTCAACTTACTTTCACTTTCAAGATTTTTTAATTTATTAATTCTAACACAGTAATCTTTGCTTTATGTGTAGCCCTAGTTCTTATATATTTATTTATAGCTTCTTTACATTCAGCTATTACATCAGTTTCTTGTGATGCCATTATTAATTTTATGAACTAATTCCACAACAATAAAACTATTGTTTAAATTTAATTAAACTTAAAACTGAATAGGCCACTACACAGTTTAAATAAATCATTAATCACTTATGAACTAACTTAATATTAACTTAATAGTAATTAATAACTAACACGTTACACGTTAATAACTAATAACTAACTTTATATAATAGGCTTTTCCGTATATTAATTTTTATTGAAGCGCGGGCTACTTAAATTTATTTCGTAGCCGTTCGTTACCACGAAGCTTCGCTCAATAGTTACTATAACTTAAGGTGTAAATTTTGCCGCATGAATTACAATATTTTATTATTGAAATAATAATGACTTTTGGTATATTTATTATTTTTAAATTCAATATTTTATATGAAAATCAATCCTCTTACCTTCAAATAAATCCCCCCCCAGCCCTCACAAGCACTAACCCAAAGTAAATAAAATACCGTGAATAATACCAAGAGAACCAGAAGGTTATGAATAAATTATTTGTCTGATGACTTGCTTGAAGATCAACTTTCAATAATAAAATATTGATCATCTCTAAGCTATAAAATAGTCTTAAAGTATACTTAGCTTTAATTTGTAGTTTAGTTTTACTATCAATTTACAATCAACAATATTATAAAATTCACTTGCCAGAATTTATTAAAACCGACAAATTATTTGTGAAATAGTTTATCACTTTATAGTAGTAATTACATAAATTATTTACAACAGTAATTAAACAACTGTATTAACAGCAACTGTTTTATAACTTTTAACACTCACTTTTAACAATAGTTTTAATGACTTCATAATTAATATATGTACATAAGTTTTAACAAAATTGTACTTTGACAAAGTAATTTAACATGACTTCATGAAAATTACTTATACTGTACTGTATTCTTACTTATACATTTTCGTTCCAATTCTTTTATTATTTTAATCTGCGCACGCTTGACCGCACGTCACGTGGGCTAATTTTAGCTATTTAAAGATGATTTAATAACGGTATGCATTTTTTTAATGAAAAATTTATATTTTAACACATACAAAAACATGTAAATGAATATATAAATGAAAATGTAATAAATTTAGAATTTAATATTTAATAATTTTAACAATATATATACGTAAATATATATATTAAGCATATGCTTATATGCTAACAACTCTACACTCTCACTAATTCTCTTCAGTCTCTTTCTGCCACCGACTGTTGCGTCACTCTCTCTCTCTATACTATCGCTATTACAATGGACGCTCTTATATGAACTATCCTATCGCATTCTTCCTCTATTGAAAGGCTCGGGCGACACGCCTTTCTACACAGTCTCATCCTTTCTCTGTCCAACTGTCTGAACCCAGACTTAACCGCTAATGCTCAAACTTACATATACTCTACCGGTAAAATCCTGAGCACACTCCCTTTATATTCTCCATACTTCCTGTAACTTGCACACTTTCAAAAGCAGTTTATCGGGGCATGTCTTCCATTAACGACAAAATTTATGGCATTTTCCCAACTCTAGTGGAAAATTGGTAGGCCTCTGGCCTTTGCCCACCAGAGGAGATATATATATATATATATATATATATATATATATATATATATATATATATATATATATATATATATAATATATAATATATATATATATATATATATATATATATATATATATATATAATATATATATATATAGCCAAGATAGGAAAAATTTAAGGTGATAAGAAATTTTGCTAAAAAGCTTAAAGGGGCGGGATTGAGCATGAATGCTGAAAAGACAGAACTGTTAATAGTTAGCAAAGAGGAGGGAGAGGAGCTTGTACTGAAGGTTGATGGCGAGGAGGTGAGGGTGCCAGGGTGGTGGAGAGATGTATTTGAGGGGAAGTATTCACAAGGGAATGAGGAAATACACTGGAAATTTATTTTTTTTTCACACCAATAAAATTTTTCATACAAATTTAAAAAGAATGCTTTCAAATCGACATTTTAAACAGAAAATTATACACATCAGTCATCATAGTTTATCCTAAAAACCAAAAAAGAACAAGGAAAATCAGTGAAAATTATATATATATATATATATATATATATATATATATATATATATATATATATATATATATATATATATATATATATATATATATATATATATATATATATATATATATATATATATGTGTGTGTGTGTGGCAGAAACCTACAATTAGGCAACTTCAGGCCCACACTTACAATCAAGTAGTTAGAACTCTCCTTTCATTCTCTTTTTGTTTTAAGGGAGCTAAATATCATTTATTATTACAGTTATGATATGGATGTATGTTTGACAGATTATAAATCAGCTTTTCTTTCCTTTGCAGATAGTAAATAAGTTTATAAAAACCCTTAATATTTAATACAGGGAAATATTAGAAATATTTCAATACAGGAAAATAGCCATAATTGATTAGATTTTCAATTTCATCTCCCTTTGCAAGGGTAAGTTGCAATTATATTATGTTTATATTAATAGGAGGGTTAGACAAATTTAAATATAACTATTTGGATGGTTTAATGTTTAAGATTGAATTAAACTTAAAATAACCATATGTTTTTACATACAAATTTTGGAGTCTAGTTACAAATCTTGAGCTCATATAGAATGGGCATCTAACAGATGTTAAGGCCAGATGAGTAGTGTGGAATAATTGCTAACTCCAAAGTTATTCAATTATTCATTTAAGCTGCGCCATATATTTAAGCCGAACCTTAATTCCCGGTTGTGATTGCCATCATCATTATTAACAACTAACTGAGCAGGCGAGTGGAGCGAGCGATCTCCTCTGGCTAATTACCAAAATTAAGTTACAGTAGTATATCTACCACTCATTCTTAAATAATCGAACCATTATATGATAAATTCATGTAGTTTATTTAATAAAGAACATGCACAAATATTTATAGTTGTGTATGTGGTATTATTCTCATTAAATTCATGCAAATATTCATATTTGTACGATTTTTTTTTTTTTTTTATTAAGCCATACACAAATATTTATATTTGTGAATGATATAGAAATTTGTATAATTGAGCATTACACAAATAATTATATCTGTGTATAATTGAGCATTACACAAATAATTATATCTGTTTATGCAACTGGATTATTTATTGTAAGTCACTGGAGCATGCAAAAATATTTATATTTTTTTATGTAACCAATAGTTCAGTTGCAGTTGTAACAATTTATCAATTTTATCTTTTATCTATCAGTAACTACTCAACTAATTTTTCATAAACCAGCATCAATAAGGCTATATTCTGGAAAAATTCTGCATGTGAGCCAACAAGTATGCATGGTAGGGTATTTAGTTGAATGTCAAGTTTCTGAGTCTGAATATACTACAGTAAATTATAAATTCAAGGGGTGCATTCTCATTTACTCGATAGTTTCCTGAGTTTTCCTGTAGTTTAATTTATAATTAATTCTAATTAATCATAACTGCTTTAATTGTCATGAGAGCTTGAAAAGGTCAGCAGTTGTTCATCAGTAATTCTCATTAAAGACACGAGAGGGTGTCAGAGCTTTGTATAGGGGAATCCTAAAATTAAATCTGAGTGTCTGCATTTTTGTTGCAAAACTAAAATTAGGTGAGCGCTGGTAATCTGTAGTTTTGGGGTTCTTATATAAAAAGTGTTGTGGGATTTCAGAGAGTTGGTAGGTTCACCTTTCATAATACATATATATATATATATATATATATATATATATAGTATCATAATTATATCAGTATATGGAATATTTTATAGGTATCAGTATATCATAGTATGAATAGTCTATATATATATATCGATAATATATATATGGTATCACTATCCCTATATATATATATAGGATTTTTTTTTTTTTTTTTTTTTTTTTTTTTTTTTCCGCGAACTTTTTTTTTTTTTTTTTTATTTTTTTTTTTTTTTTTTTTTTTGTTTTTTTTGTTAGCTAATGAAGTCCCTCACATTCCACTAGCCCTTTATTGGTAGTTGAAAACATAATTTCCAATAAAATTACCTTACAACTTATATATTTATTATATATTTTAATATTTTAATATTTTTTTTTTTTTTTTTTTATATTTTTTTTATATATTTTATATATATATATATATATATATATATATATATATATATATATATATATATATATATATATATATATATATATATATATATATATATATATATATATATATATATATATATATATATATATGAGCTAATGTTTTTAAAGAACAACAGGTTTTATTGGAATTTATGTAATATTAGAAAGTATTTGGTAATACATGATTATTACATAATCTGACTTAACCTATTATTAAATAATCTGACCTAAACTAACTTAATTATAGTCATTAGTCATTGTTGTTGTCCTCCCCTTTCAATCCTCCTCCTCTCCTTCCGCTGGCACAGCCTCTTCCCCTTCAAATGGTGAGCACGTGAGTCAATCACCCTACCGTTTGAAAGCCACGGTAGTTGACTATAAATTTTAGCATTCCACTAAATGCAATTCCACAACTTTTTCCAAATTATCACAATCACTACTATCTATTTATTTGTTAGTTTTTTATTAGTGGAATAGCAATTTGCAGACTTAATTTACAAAATGCCAAATATATATATATATATATATATATATATATATATATATATATATATATATATATATATATATATATATATATATATATATATATATATATATATATATATATTACCTTTAAATATCCCCACAAAGTCTTCAGAGTCCACTTATGACCTTGACAATGGCCAGCATCATCATTACGTGTGTAGGATGATGATGATTTATTCACACTATAATTAGTTAAATGCATAAACCTGTCATTAAGTGTCCTGGATGTTTTTTGGTATTGAACTGTCAAAATAATAATAATAATAATAATAATAATAATAATAATAATAATAATAATAATAATAATAATAATATATACTAGCAATAATAAATAATAATAATAATAATAATAATAATCTTTAAAAACATAATAATTCAAAAATATTCTTTTAATACATACAAATATTCATATGAACAATAGAACATAAGATATGCTATATTATGCTTTAGGTTTTATATATATATATATATATATATATATATATATATATATATATATATATATATATATATATATATATATATATATATATATATATATATATATATATATATATATATATATAGGGAACCGACCGGGGCCCCGGCCAACCCCGGCCATTTTTACTGACCCCGGCCCCGGCTAAAAATCAGGGAAAACCGGGGTTGCCGGCCGGGGTTAAAATGGCAAATTATACAAAAAAAAAAAAAATTTTTTTTTTTTTTTATTTTCAGCCGATTCTGCTGAAACTTTCAGTGTATATAGATTTTTTACCGGTAAGAAAAGTCCATTTCTAGCGTTTTTCCGAGTCTATTACGGTTAAAAAAAAAATTTTTTTGTGGAAATTTTACCATTTTTTCAATAGAATGGTGGTGCCAAACCACTTTTTATAATGAGCTGAAAGTTGGACTATTTATTCAAAATTAAATGGGCTACAAAAGCCTCTAATAGACTTTTGTTTCCAGAGTTATAGAAAAAATGTTATAAGCCAAAAACTGACCAACTATAGAAAAAAAAATTTTTTGAACTAAAAAAATCCACCTTTTCAGACAAAATCTTTTTTTTAAAAATACAACTATAACATTTCCTATTTTTGGTGTGTATAGAGGAGGGGTGGGGCTACAAATTCCTCTATGTACTTTATTCGATGAGATTCGTTGGTTTTGAGATATAGCCTTCAAAAAGGTCCATTTTTTGGCCAAATTTCAAAAATTCCCAAAGTTTGAGAGGCTATATCTCGCTTCAAACAAAGGGCATTTAAAAATGCACTAAATAAAAATTGTTGCCCTGTTCCTCTTCTAAACAATATTACAAATAAAAAAAAATAGTAGGTAGCATTTTTTTTTTAAATAATTTTTTCCTCCAGAAGGGTACGATTTTTGCAAAAAAAAAATTTCTAGACGTGATATTAAAAATCTATTCCCACCAATGCAAGAAATTGGGGCAAAGGTATTCAGTTAAATTTTCAGCTCATGTGGACCAGTGGTTTGACCCAGTTATTCATTTTTTTCAACTTTGGGTCCAAATAACTTTCAAACCGTTATAGACTCAAAAAAATGCTCGAAATCAACTCAGAACTTCGTGAAAAAATTCACATATTTTGAAAATTTCAGCTCAATCATTCAAATAATAACAAAAAATTTCAAACAAAATATAAGAAAATTAAGATTTTTTTCTTTTCTGTTTCTTTTGACCGCTCCTTTTCTGCTAGTGAATGTTCATCTTTGTGTTTTGATTTTAGATACTCCAAAAAGATTTGGTTGAAATTTTTTTTACTTCTTGTAGCACCCGGAGGTTCTCTTCTAATTTTCTGACTGCAGATGTTACATTTAGCTATTTCGAGCCTATCCTGAAACATTGTAAAGTATTCAAATACTGCAGAAGCTGATCTTTTAGCCATATTGACTGAAAGTATAAACAAAATAATAATTTTTAAATAATGCAGCTAAATGATACAAGTTTGATACATAGCAATAAAATAACAATGATATGTATAAATACAGGTTAAATTGATAATTTTATATCTTACATTTTTTCAAACTTTACCTTTGGGTCTTACCTAGGTAAACGTGTTAAATCACTATTATGAATTAGAATAATTTTTTTTTTAATTTTTATACTTTTTTTAAACTTTAACTATACAAAACTGTAATTTTTTGATTTTTTTTTTTTTAGAGAAAATGCATGTAATCATTAATTTAAGTGAATGTTGGCTATTCTACTCCTTCCTTACAATTAAATAAACCTTATATATAATTTTCTTAACCTAAAATTTCAGTGCTTTTGACCTCTTTACAAATTTTAGGAAACCCCGGCCATAACCCCGGCCAAATTTGGGTGACCCCGGCCCCGGCCAAATTCCAGCCCCGGTCGGTCCCTATATATATATATATATATATAT
The DNA here is from genome assembly GCA_009176605.1 of Armadillidium nasatum. Classification (NCBI taxonomy): domain Eukaryota; kingdom Metazoa; phylum Arthropoda; class Malacostraca; order Isopoda; family Armadillidiidae; genus Armadillidium; species Armadillidium nasatum. The sequence goes on along the minus strand of SEYY01011730.1, from coordinate 2,800 downwards.
ATATATATATATATATATATATATATATATATATATATTATATATATATATATATATATATATATATATATATATATATATATATATATATATATATATATATATATATATATATATATATATATATATATATATATATATATATATATATATATATATATATATATATATATATATATATATATATATATATATATATATATATATATATATATATATATATATATATATATATATATATATATATATATATATATATATATATATATATATATATATATATATATATATATATATATATATATATATATATATATATATATATATATATATATATATATATATATATATACGTATATATATATATATATATATATATATATATATATATATATATATATATATATATATATATATATATATATATATATATATATATATATATATATATATATATACACACTAACCTGATGCAAAGCGAACCAATCCATCTTGATATAAAAATACCCTGAGTGGATGAAAAGATGTCACAAGAACATACAATCTGATGTCAAATTTTGTATTATTTATTAAATATGGACGACTAATATAACGCTGAACGACAACTGGTGTTTCAACTGGCATTTGTGACCATTTATTCACTACCTAATAATAATAATAATAATAAAAAAAATAATTAATAATAATAACTGAACAAAAGTGAGTGGCTGAAAGGCAACCCATAAAAAAAAAAAAAAAAAAAAATTCCACTGGTAAGGAAAGGCTGAGGCAAATAAATTTTCTTAAGTTGGAGAAAAATTTCAGATCAATATCTAAGACATGTGTGTCTTGATATAAAGTGTTTGAAGATGTACATAGCAAAATGAAGTAGGAAATTATTTTTGACAAATTTAGAAGCAGAGTACATAAGAATGAGCATAGCAGTGTGTGTGTGTGTGCGTGCGTGCGTGTATAATTTCACATTTCACAGATATTGCCCTATTCAATGAGGAACCTTTCTAGGTAGTATATACCTAAGATCTGTGAGTGGGTTCGAACCAGCGTCCTCAAGCAAGTGGATCAATCATTATCGTTTGCGCCACAGTAGGGGTCCAGGATTTGGAGAGAAAAAGAATGAGACCGTTGTGGAAAAACAAGATAAGCTTTCCTCAAAGGAAGAGATGTGCAACAAGTTTATTCAGAACGGAAGTGTCTATTGTAATTGTGATATAAGGAGAGTTATAAAATAGTTCAATGGTCAAAAAGAGATTGGAGGAAGTCAATAAAAATTGGGAGGTTAGTAAAGCAAAAAGTTCAAGATTCCACATTTTGAGAAGAGCTGGAGTGGAAACATACCAGATACAAGATGAATCATGAATACTCTATACAAGGATGAATAAAACTCTATTCAGAGTAACTGGTAGTAATGTAACAGGATTCAGCTCTGGTCTGATATCCTGCCAAAACAAAAAAAACTCTAGTTGGAAGGATTATTTTCTAGATCTGGCCTCTGGATGAATGAAGTTTCATCAAAGTATTCAATATTTATTCATTAAAGTTCTAAATATTTTAATTTCAGAAAGCTATATTATATTAATTATCTTGTGAAATTTTGTTTTGACTTTTTATAAAACCATGAAGTGCGTGTGTGTGTGTGTGTGTGTATGCGCGCGCGCGTTTATTGCCTGTAATTTTTGTTGCAACCTATTGTTTACTATAGCATGTTAAAGTGTAATATATTTTATCAATTCCAGACCTCTCACTTACAGGTTAGTAGTGTACAGTAATATTGAAATTCATTTCTTCTTCTTTTTTTTTTTTTTTTTTTTTGCGCCTAAATAATAATTCATCCCTAATTTTTAAGAAGTGAATTAGAAGGTGTTCGGAATGAAATTAACCAAAACATCCTAGAAAAAACTCTTGATACACAAAGAGCCAATGTTCAAAAATTTTTAAACACTTTGGTATGAGGAGTATTTATTAAATCTGAGGGAGTCTATGAGTGACATTTATAAGTCCTTCTTGGGATAATTTTAAGGTAAATGACATTATAATTAATAAAATCAGTAATTAAGTCTCATACCTTCTGGATGTCTGGTAGAGTTTTAGAGTTAATAATAGGCCATGATAATAATGCATTCTGTAAAACTTAAACAATGCAATAAACAATTAGCTCACCATTCTATAAATAATCTGTATCCTTTGGAAATGTCCTCGACTCATGAGAAGACAGCTCCTCAAGAGTCTTCTGTTCCTACTAATAAATAAATCTGTTCCTAAAGGTAATACAGACAAGTTGGAATTGGTGATTGGTAGACATAAACGACAAGCTGTCATTAAATGGATAAGTTAATAAAATCAAAGATTGACTATTATAAAATTTGCAGTATAGCTGCAACTCTCTTTTTGGGGAGTGTAATAAAATTTACTATTCCTTAAAATGTTAAAATGTGTTAAAATACTCAAAATATTAAAAATATTAAAATCATTGATTTAAAATATTAATTTATAGAATAAAATATTAATATTCACTGTTTAAGCAGTTAAATTTTGCGTAACAGGAAATAGGCACATGCGCGAAGGAAGCAAATTGTAGTAATTTAATTTTTAAAATTCTAGTGCTTGTCTGTAAGTTAATCTGTTCATGCGTACAAGTGTAAGTCTGTTGCTTAAAATTACATAACATTCTTGTCAAAAGTGCTAAAGATTAAAAGTATTACTTGTTACATAATATAAAACATATATAAGATAAGCATCATTAATAGTAAGACTATTCAGTTAGCTTATGAGAGTCAAATATTATTTGAAATTTTTCATTGCA